>JAJJWX010000828.1:0-152168 GCA_023529315.1 Papaver bracteatum
TTAAAGGAGATAATAGGAGACGAATGGAGACAAATTGAGACCAAAGTAGATGCAAAAGCATATTGAGAGGTATAAGGTATCGAATATCTAGAGAGAGCTTAAGGAGATAATAGGAGACGAATGGATACAAATAGAGACCAACGGAATTGCAAAAGGATATTGAGAGGTATAAGGTATCGAAGAGCTAGAGAGAGATTAAAGGAGACAATAGAGGAGACGAATGGAGACAAATAGAGACCAAATGAGCTCTAAAAGGATATTGAGAGGTATAAGGTATCGAAGCTCCTTTGGTCTCTATTTGTCTCCATTCGTCTCTATTTGTCTCCATTCGTCTCCTATTGTCTCCTTTAAGCTCTCTATATCTCTTCGATACCTTATACCTATCAATATCCTTTTGCATCTACTTTGGTCTCTATTTGTCTCCATTCGTCTCCTATTGTCTCCTTTAATCTCTCTCTAGCTCTTCGATACCTTATACCTCTCAATATCCTTTTGCATCTACTTTGGTCTCTATTTGTCTCCATTCGTCTCCTATTATCTCCTTTAAGCTCTCTAGCTCTTCGATACCTTATACCTCTCAATATCCTTTTGAGCTCATTTGGTCTCTATTTATCCCCTATTATCTCCTTTAAGATCTCTCTAGCTCTTCTATTATCTCCTTTAATTTGTCTCCTCTCTAGCTCTTCGATACCTTATACCTCTCAATATCCTTTTAGAGCTCATTTGGTCTCTATTTGTCTCCATTCGTCTCCTATTGTCTCCTTTAATCTCTCTAGCTCTTCGATACCTTATACCTCTCAATATCCTTTTGGAGCTCCTTTGGTCTCGATCAGTTCATCCTCGCGCCAGCCACCACTCCACATTAGTGTAAAACCAACTAAGAGTCAACAAAATATTACTTTATGAATCAGCTTTAGATTATCAAATATCAACAACATAAATACTTAAGTACAATTTTCCCTCGACTATCATGTGCCGGTGCAGAAGCTAAATAAAATGCTTATCTCATAGTTCAAAATCGACATTAGTTTGTTTAAAGTAAGCCCAGAACTCGATCTTGCAATTTAAATCTATTAGATAATAGTATTTTTTATTCAAAATATGAAACATCTTCAACTTCCCGGACAATCTGCTTCTAGAATATAAACTGCGAATAAAATTTACCTGCCGGTACAGGGAGCTGGGTAATCCAGCATTGATGAGGTCACATATAGATGTTTTGAGAGGAGAAATCATTATGATAGATAGAGTAATCAACCGAATACATCGGTACCACCAAAATCCCAAAAAAAAAACACTACTTTTATATCTGTGAGAAAGAGCCATTTGTTGTTTGTTTCCGTGATCTTGAGCAGAGTAAAACTAAAATCCCCTACTTGTATCAGTAGAAACCAGATTTAACGAAGTGAAGTGAATTGAAGAATGAAACCCGGAGATGGTTATTCTCTTTTTATATACATCTTTATTTACACCTTGCTTACATCAGATGTTTTTTACTTTTTATGAATGCCAGTAAATAACGGATTATGGTAACTAATCTTATTTGAACATACAAAAAACCATGCCACCTCCGATGGTTGGATTGAGGGGCAACATAGCATTTTCGATAATGAGAAGCCCCAAAATTCAACACCAAATCTCAAGGTATTAATGTTATACCACAAGAATTTCTCTTTCACATCCTCCCCCGTCGACTTCATTAACTTTAACCGTTGCAGTAGCCTCACTGGTATTGCAAATTACGGAGATGAAGTATGGTACTACGGGAATTGGTCATACGTCCATTCATCCAAGAGATTAGGTATAACATGTGATACCACTTTCATTGATTATCTTTTGGGCCGTCATATCCCCGATGAGGGTGTATGTTGCTTAGAGATACATAGTGTCGGTGTCTTCGAATGCTTCAATCAACACTGCGGGAAAATATCTTATGGTCTGTACCAAAGGTTTGAAAGCGAATTTGTATCATAAACATATGCAATACTGCTTCCTCTAAAATTTAATTCAGTCTCCAAGCTCAGTTTTCTGTAATAAAAATATGAGTATACTAAAACTTCAATGGAAATTAGTCAACACAAGGACTGACTAATATATCCAAGTGATACACATAAGCCAAGCCAATAGTCTCAGCTTTCTAAGCATATGAAATCCAACAGATAAAATGAAGTTCAAACCGGGATAATCAATACTTCAGTGTAATGAAAACTGAAATAAATTATTTAGAGTTGTAGTAGTGGTGTGTGTGTGTTATGACGTGGATCACTAATTACACATTCAGATTAAATGTCGCAGCTACCCGAACTTTTGACAAAACAAATCCTAGCGTATATTGAATCACTTCCTTCCTAGTTCAAAATCTACGAAGACTCTTTTTTAAAAGTAAGCCCAGAACTCAATCTAGCAATAGGAATCTATATGTAGCCTATAAAGTAATTGGAAGCCGATTCCTTAATTTTGTAAAAAGCAATTGGTAGATTCAAACAAAAGATGTAAATCAACAACACTTGCAGTGAAGTTTAGAATGAAACTGAAAATAATTGTATTTAAAGTCTTTTGGTGTTTAATCAGCTTTCACAGTTTCACATTAACCAGATAACAGGCACCCTCCGAAACTCAAACTCGAATCTCCACCTCTTACTTCAAAATCAGACCGTGTTTGATCTCTTTTCTTCCATTTATTTTTGAAGCACATCACATGGGATACTTTCACCGGTGCTGAAAGATTTATCTTTGAGCAAATCGTATGCAGATCTGGAAATCCAGTAGAGATAGTCTCAAACAATGGGACGAAATTCCAAGGTGAAAATATTGATAGGCTATTTAACCAGATGCAGGTCGGCGCAAGTAGAATGTGCCGGGTTCATCACATAATTGTTTTGAGAGGATAAATCATTATGCTAGATTGATTTAATTGGAAGGTTCTTCCACCACTTTTACATCTAAAAGAAGCCATTTGTTGTTTCCCTCTCGTTAAGCTGATCCTGAGCTTCTTTTTTCAGAAAATCCGGAGCAAATACAAGAGGAAAACTGAAAGCCCTTTCTATCGAGTTCAGATCTAAGAAGAAGAAGAAATGGGTTGAGAGGCGGCGTTGTAACCCTCTTAGGTTTTGCAGGAACTTTTGGAGAAAAAGATTTTAACGAAATGAAGTGAAGACTGAAACCCTAAGTTAGATTACTCTTTTTTTATATACAACTTTGCACTTACTCCTTGTTTACATCAGATATGTTTTAACGGAATTTAGTAACTTGAGCTGACGACTTCCGATAGGACTTAGTGAGAGTTGGGAATTACAGGACAGATGAAACATCAAACCACTACTATTACCGGGGCCGTTGGCGGATCGTGCCACCAACAAGGTGCATCACTATGAATAAATGATAGTAGCCGCCGTTGCACTTGTTGATGTGAATACACAGATAAGGTTAATTTTTATGAGGTGAATACACAAGGTTTTTATGAGGTGCATTAGCCTGCAAACTGTACCATCGGCTAGACACTTTTCCTCAAGCTGGCCTAGCTCATGGTGAAATGAAGAGGACTATTTAGTCTACTAGTCCACCAATTCACTGGTTTAAAAATTGCACGTTGTGTGGGCAACACATGGTTTCTTGTAAAGCAACTCTGTTGCACATTCCATTAGCGTGACTACTATGTGGTAAGTCTTAGTCGTATGGGAGAGATATTTAGCTGTTAGATTGGCCATCCACGTCAGATTAAGCAACCTCCTAAGTCCTATGGAATGGCCAATTTAGCAGTGAAAAGCTTAACAATTCGGCGTTTTACTCTCTCTCACCACCTTTTTCTTTTCTCTCTCCACAATTTTATTATTTTAAAACACTTATCCCTCTCTCTCCCCCACTTTTCCCTCTCTCTCTCCATCTATTCCACGGTTTTTTTTTTTTTTCACTTTTTCCATCAACGCCGAATGGTTCGGCACTATTTTCACTTTTTGAGCGCCGCTCTGTTCGGCGTTTCAATCTCACCGATAGTGAGACTGCGAGCAAATGTTAGGAGAGAGAAATAGCCAGATTGAGTGTTAACTTTTTTCTCACACTTTTTTCATGATTTGCAACACTTTTTGGCCAATCTAGCACTCCAAACTCTCCCATAGGACTTAGCCTAAAGAAACTATAATTTCTTTGTTTTCTAACTTGAATATCAATAAGGTATATATGAGAATAATCTTCAACCCGAAAGAGATAAATCTGACCAAATAGACGTGTTCTGATGGTATGACCGGAGTGATCAATGAACATCCATAGTGTGGATGTGGCATTCATTCCCTATCAAGAAGGTTATTCTAGCACATTCTCTCAACACAATAACCAGAGTGATCAGTGAGCATTCGATTGATATTCTGCACCTTTTTTCGACGAATCAATGTGAATAAATATCTACACATGTGTAGTGCCAATCACAGATTTGATCAGAGGAAAATAACCCTTTTCGGCTATGAATAAAATGTAAGGATGTTGCATTTGGAGCAATTAGATAAGCTATTAGTATTTTTTTTCCATCTGGATCTTTGAATGCAACTTGATACATAATTTTTTAGATTACTGATACATAAGCTGAGTAATTCCCACCGGCCACCTGGAATAATACTGGGTTATTCAAATTGAATGGTCACAGCCCGGATTAAAAACCAAATAAATCCAAATCAACTAAAAACTTGTGAATAGCAATACAGGAACCGAAAACGAATTTACAACACATGAACAGATGATCCATTTGGAAGATTAATTCATATAATTGACTGTTCATCAAGCAGAAATTATCTTTATTGGAATCAGCCCTCTCAATAAACCAGGCTTTAACTTGTGTGTCCTTGACTAGGCTCTGTAGCCCTTTGATTATAATAGATGATTTAGCTGGATAGTTTACTTTCCTCTAGTGTTACATCTCTTTGATCAAACCAAAATCCTTTGAAAGACTTAGCATAATTATTAAAAATCGAATCCATACGTGGAATAAATGTATAAAGTCGATAGTAGATCGTAGCCGATAACAATGATAACAGATCCCTATCTATGAATAAGCAGGCAGCATCATCATCACCGACGTTGAGAGAAAAGAAAACCAGCGGATTTATGAAAAAAGCCGGTACAACTTACTAATTTGTTGAGAGGAAATACCATAATGCTCATCTTGGTTCAGATTTTTGAGTCTACACCCCACCACATTCCCATACAAAATCCCTTTTCAATCCAGGATCCATTGGTGATATATTGACCCTGATTCAATCAATTTAAGTAAAAAAACATTTTTCAGCACTAAAAATCAATCAATTGAAATTAAAGAACCATTTAAACACTTGAAAAAAAAAAAAAAATATTAAACGTTTGAAAAGGATATATCAAAAGAAACACCTTCTTCTCCACCTCCTCAGCATCTTCTACTTGACACCAAAATTTAGGCTAAGAAGATTGAAGTGTAAGTTTTTGACAAAGAATATGAGAGTAGTGAAGATGTGAATACAGGGATTATAAGACTTTAGAATAAACTGGGATGAATTCCAAAGCTTTGAGTTTTAACCATGGTAAAGTTAATTTAGTGAGTGGGTTGAAATTCCAACAACCTACAATAATGTTTTGTACCATTGGCATTGGCTAGAAGAGACATTTATTTCGCGTGGTCAAGGATGGCTGGCCTAGTTGATGGAGAGAGGACTAGTACTAGGTCCAATAAGTCATTAGCTTTAACTGCATAGCAAGTTACCAAGGCAGGACTAGGTACGGTTAAGTTCTTGTATGTTGCACATTCCACTCCATTAGCACGAGTGCAGGCAGGACTATATGTGAAGCAGAATGACCCATGCGGAGGATGCTCATACAAGATTTATTGTTTCACAAGAAGATTGGTTTGAATGGACACACACAGAGGATTGATCAACTAAACACAGGCTAGTACATGGAATGATGGAACCCATAATTGAAAATGAATTAAATACGTAACAGATGATTACATTTATCTGCTCATCAAATTTTCCAACAGATTTTGTATATCTTTGTTGGAACCAACCCTCTTAACCACGATAATTTTGACTTGGCTCTTCTTGACAATGGTTGTTCCAACTCTCTCTCCCTTGGATATAAATGGCTGAAATAGATGGTTTTCTTATCCAGATTGGAGTTTCGCCTCTAAAATCCTTAATAATCATTTTCATTCCCAACAAAATTGCATCAAGTGAAATAAACTTGGTTGTAACATATTTGTTTCCAGGATTAATAAGCTCATTAGTTCCAGCCATCACCGGCCGGTCACCAGGAATCAAATATTACAATGTTGATCAAATTGAATGGCTACAGTCGGGATTGAAAAACCAAAGAAATCAAAATCAACTAAAAACTTGTCGATAAGGAGTCAAAAATGCACTCAACAAAATAACAAAAAACAAAACAATAAACTCCAAAATAAATAAATTAGGAACCGTATATGAATTGAATTCATACATACATAAACAGATGATTAGTTTAGAAGATTAAAATTCATAATTGACTGCTCGCTCATCAATCTTTCCACCAGAATTATGTTTTTACCGTTCAACTCTCTCAAATAACTAGGATTTGACTTGTCTCTCCTTCACTAGGATCTTTCCAACTCCCTCCCCTCTGATTCAAATCGCTGATATATATGGCTAGATAGTTTATTTTCCTCTTGGATTACATCTCTAAGATCCTTCATCACATCCACCTCTTAAAGACTAATCATCGGCGTCAGAGTTGCATCTGATTCTGAAACAAGTAAAACACATCGACATGTTATCAGTTGGGTTAGAATGGAAAATCAATAACACAATGGTAGCAGCAGTATTATTTAAAAGTAAACCAAATACCAGGATATTAGTCTGCTAGGAAGTTCATCTCTCCCTGGACATGCTTAAACCCATAGGCGTAGAAATGTGTGGATCAAGTGAAATACCAAACTGTTATGAGTTGGGTCATAATAAAAAACCAAAAAATGCAAAGGTAGTAGTAGTAATTCCATTAATTGAAAGTAATCAGAATACCTTTAAATGGTACACGGGTCCCCATGACATACCTACGGAGTTCACAGATATATCAAAACAAACGTAAGATTTTATTTTCTTAATTTTATGAAACAAAAACACATTACATTATGAGTAGAAGTAGTATTGTGATCTTAATGATTTTTTGAGAGGAAATATCATTATGCTGCATCTTGATTGATAAGGTTTTTTGAGTCTAGCTACACCACCACATTCCCATACAATACTTCTTTTGATTCCAAGACCCATTCTTGCCCTGATTCAATATATTTAAGAAAAAAACCATTTTAAAACTGAAAAGAAAAATGCAAAAAACTAATTAAGGTAGAAAATTGAAGAACCAATCAACACTAAACAGAAAAACCGTTGAACACTTGAAAGAACAGATCAAACAAATGCTTAACCACAATGGTATTAAAAGAAACACCTTTTCCTCTTTCTCCTCAGCTTCTTCTAGCTCTCTCAAAAATTGAAGCTAAGCAGTTGAAGTGTGATAAGATTTTATAACTGGGCTTGGTGAGTCCCAAAGTTTTATTTAATGAATGAGTTAAACCTGCAATCTGTACCATCTGCTTGACTCTTTTTTCTCGTGTTGTCTCAAAGCTGATGGTTAAGAGGTCTACTGGGTACGTACTGGGTCCAAAAATTCACTAGTTATACCATAATTGTACGTTACCTAGCAGGGATATGGGTCTCTTGCACTGTGTTCATTTCCACGTCCTAATTTAAATACGGGTGACTGGGAAAATCCCAATGTCATGCCAATTACAACAATTTTTCAAGTTATCTACCTTGTTGCCATGATCGATTTAAAAAATCGTTCAAAGAGGAATGAAGCTCTGTTGAGCACTTTTTATCTGCTTCATGGCATGTTGGAATTGAGTGTAATGCTGTGTTGGATATTTTCAATCTATAATATAAAGCAAAATGATTTGTTTGGTGTAACCAAACTAATGGTTGGGTACCTGATAAGACGGAATTAAGCCTCCACGTTTTCATTTCACACTGAGTTTTCCGTAAATAATTACAACTCAAAGGGCAAAACAGACTTATACACTAACCAAATTACGCGACTGCCCCTCCGTGTTTTCATTTCCCCTTCGATTTTTTCTGTAAAATTCATAAAAGAAGGGGGTAAATCCATAATACAAACTCTTCTCCTCTCTTCTCCATTGTTTCCCTTCCAGAAGAACAAGTTTCTCCTCCGATGTTTTCTATCTCTTCGTTATAGAAGCAGCACCACACCACCGCCATTACCGGAATCAGCACCACCAATACAAACATCGCCATCTTTTCCAGCAGTAACACCACCATCATCACCACCGCAATCCCTATCAGCACCACCGCCTCCTATTCTCCGTCGAAATCTATTCTCATTAATTCCTTTTTTCTCCATCGAAATCACTGTTTTATTCATCTTCATCGATGTAGATAGATTTAGAACATTTTGTACTCAATTTCGTATTTAGGGTATATGATTTTGATTTGATTGAATATTCAATCATCATCTATCCTGTAACCCTAAATTCGAAATTGGGCGAAATAATTGAATTAGGTCCACATCGATTCTTTACAAAGAAACATCAACCCCTCCCTTCATGTAATTGATTGTGACGGAATTAGGGTTTGTGGGGTTTTGGTGAAATCCCAAATTATTTTTTTCCGACGAAGAAAAATTTGTGGTAAGAATTAATGACGCATAGGATAATTAGCTATCATTTTTGAGTTTTAAATTTTACTTCTGATCCTGTAATTTTGGTTTTGGTATGAATTTTACATTTTTTTTATCAAGCATGATTTGATTTAGAGCTTCAATTTACATGCAAATACTGTAGTTACAGCTCTCTTACCTGTTTGTGTGCTTAAGAGAGTAATTTTAGTTTGTGAATTCGTGATTGCAGATGGACTCAAGGTTGTGTTTCAAGTAAGACCAAAAAATTTTGGTTTTTGTCCTCCCAAACTAATTAAACCGAGGCTTCAACAGAACCTTCAGATTTCAATTTAGGCTCCTGGTACGTCTGATCCTCTATTTGTATGAGATGAATGTCTACTGCTTGATTTTTAGTTGTATAAATTATAAACAATACCATGGTATGCTTCTAATCTGTTGACTGCCAAGTGCCAAGTAGTTGTCACAAAGTAGTTCAGAGCAGGCAATGTAGGAGGTTTGATTTAGTATATGTATGTATGAGGTGTTTGTTTAGCAGATGGAATACGTATGTATTCATATTATTACTGTTAGTTAGACAAGTGATATCGTCCACGTAAGAATCAAGATTTTGTTTACTTCCCCTGTTTTGATGGGCTCATTTTTGATGTTGTGTATACTGTATAATCGATGGTAATTTGAATAGTTTGTTCTGATATTATTCACTCACCCATTTCTCTGAGATGCTATTTATTCTTACGTTCTTTCTATTCCCATATATAGATATAAATGAATCACTTCAGAGTGCGGGTTGAACTAATCCGCACTAAAAAAGAGTCCCACTTCTTAGCACAGTAATAGTGTGCAAGTACATATATATAAAATTCGCATATCATTTGAAAGGGTTTTCCTTTTGTGCTTAAGCTGAAATGAGCTATTTCTGGCATTAGATAAGCATTCTGCTTATTCTGTCAATAGGTAAAGAATTTGGTGTTATGACATCTTTATATAGAACGTAGGTTGTTCATTTCTGAATTGTGACAGGACATACATCACAAGATATGTCGAAACTTCCATACACTTTCACACAGTTTTTTCAGTGCCCTCCAATATTTACGATGTCTTCTTCCAAAGCCCTTAAAGATCTTTGCTCAGTTCCTTATAACATCATATGTTCAAGGAAGTTCAAGGAAGTGTGCATTACCATTAGCTTAAAAATAATCTTTCATTTCTGAAATGTGTAGTACCATTAGTTTAAAAAAGTTAACATTGAACTTATTTATTACCACAGGTTATAAAGTTTAAGGATATCATACGCCCACCATTAGCGAGAGATTTTTGTTGATGTTGACATCGTACATGAGTTGATGTCTGCACAGACACCGACTGAAGATCATCGTCTGGTAAATTATTCTATAAACTCTACCTGTCAATATTTTTTTTTTTATCTTAGGCACTGCCTCTCCCTTATTTTAGACTAGAGATTTGTTCAGCTATATTAGTGCATTATACTTTTTATAACCTTTTGCGTCCATTGAATTTTTATCCCCCAGTTTCTGTTTTACTAGACATTAGTAGAAGATATTATATATTTTTGATTTGCATATACAAGGTGGCTTTGGCTTTGTATGGTTGGAAAGGGTACAAAGTTGATTTGGGTTTATGACTTTTTTTCATGGTAAGTGGTACACATTCAAAGAGATGAGATTACAAAGGTTATGAATAAAGTTCGGGAAATCCACCAACATTGTTTCAACTTACACTTCCCTTTGCTGTTCACTGAATTCCATAGAATATTTCTGGATCACTTTTTGCTTTGGTTTGTTTTGTAGATGGAAGATTCATTGCAAGGTATGGTTTCCAGTTTCCATCAACGTCGAAGTCCAAGGTTTGTTGAAAGCGATGCTCAATTGCAGTTGCGTCGTGCTATATATGTAGTAAAACGAGATTCGATGACCGAAGAAGAAAAATAAGTGCTTCTCGAAAAACGTCGTAATACTTATCGCATTGGTAAAACAAAATTTGGATGCAACAATACCGCAGAAACAAGCGATAAAGGTAATGCTTTAGTTAGTGGTAGTACAATAGTTTTACAACTCTTAATCCGTGGTGTTCAATGCTCACCCCATAAGTAAGGATTTAACAATATTAAGCTTATAATATAGAAAATTTTCATGTGCAGCAACTGTACAAGTTTCTAATTCAGTTGGAGAGCATGAAGCAGAATCAAGTTTCACTCTTCGCCGAAGCCCCAGAGTTAAGCCGAAAAAACAGAGAGCACATGTATCTGAATTCAACATGTATCTTATTTTTAATCATAGACAGCCCCCTTCCGCCCCGTGCCATTATGGCACGGGCAATCCACTAGTAACATAGAAAATAAAATGATTTTCGTTTTTGGTTTCCCGCTACGATGGGGAGTGTCCTGTGTTGAATTAGACACAATGGATGTTAGTTGGAGATCAAGATGCTCCTCTAATGGGTGTGATGGTTCACAAAAGACACAACCATTCCAATTAGACACCTTATGTGTCTTTTGGAGATGAAGAGGCATCTCCAATAGGAATGAGTCCCCTATAAGTAGTGATGATTTGTTTGCATTCAAATAATGAGGAAGAACATCTCTCAACTTTCTCTGTTTTCCTTCTAAACAAGCATCATCAGTTTTAAAACCAGTGTGTTCCTGGTTGAATCAAGGTTGTACAAGCTTTGAATCCAACTTCTGTTGTAGGGCTTCAAGTATCCTGACGGCGATATTCTTTGACCTGTTTGTACACTTCTTCCTATTTGGGAAAGGGTCGAATAATTATCGAAAAAAATCTTTTCATAAGAGCCTTGAACCCTAATACAACATTCTTTACTTCACCCTGTTTAGTGTCAATTTTCCAACAGTTTTCGACAATTACCTTTCGACAATAGAGGGTGGAACGTTCTGGATTCCGAGAAGATTTTCGGGTTATCTTCGAAACAAAAAGCTACAACATCGATGGGTTAATTTGGGATATGTTTAGACCGCAAACAGATAAGTTTATCTCTTTTATATTAGTGGTGCGTGCAATCAAAATGTGTTAAATTAAATGTTTAAGTGTGGCATGCATGATTTATGTTGTATGCGTGCATACTTATATTCTCTTAGAACGCCTCCATGATTGAATTTTAAGAGATTGCTATGCTGTAAAATTTTAAGAGATTGCTGCCTTTTGTTTTTACTACCTACGTGTATAAAAGAAACCATACCTGGACTTCAAGTCCAGTAACCGTTTTTTAATTTGTTCCGATGAAAATCTCTTCCTAAAGAGACGAAGGAGATATTGTTATTTGATATTTTTCTTTGCCTGACGGGGTAACAAGAAAGATCAAAAGGGTATCTTGGTAGGGCTATCTTCCGGAATGAATCATGTGTTCGTGAAGTTTCTCATTCCTCTATTTTAATTTTTTGCAAATTAAAATGGTGATGACAGGTATTTTATCGTTGTGTTTACTAAAACGGAGAATAGGGTTACTTCATTTCTGAATCTAGAGATTACCTAAGAATTTTATGGTGATTAGTGGCAGTTGTATCATGTTTACATCTATGTGCATATATTGTTTGTGAATATCTATTGATGATTATCGAATCATCTCATTGTTTAGTTTGTTATAACTGGTTTGCATATATTTCTAGGTCAGAAAGTTTTAGTACAACCAAATCTAAAGAGATGTACTGTAGTACTAAAATGGGTTTGAAGATGCCTTTATGGGCATAGTGTGTTGGTTTTAAACATTGTTTAAACTACACTGATAATACTTTGTTTTCCTAGTCCGCCTAGTGGGCGATGTTTGGATTGATAATATGGTAGTTATTTTCGATGAAAATGATACGAATTCATTAGTTTTCTACACATTACCTTGACTCGTGTTTGAATTTCTACCACACATGATGAAATTCATGCTTAAGGACCGTCATTGGTTTTGTTGATCATTTTGAAGAGAGGCAGTTGAGCACTAAGTCCTAAATTGATCATAAACTATTTTATGAGATAAATGATCAGGTTTTGGCATGGATGTGCATCATAATTAAGCATGCTATCTGTAAAAACCATTAATGGACAAAATAAATCCAAATCCGAGAGTACCAGATTTGAAGATTTCCTTCTTTTAGGAATTAAGCATGAAAATGGATCAGCGTGATTCATGTGATGATGTCCCGTCTGATGATCTGGTTGAGTTTATTCAACCAAATGAGTAAATACAGAGGACATAACGAATCCATTGTAAACAAACTGAACCGTGCCATCTCTTCGACGCACTGATGGGTTTGGGTACGAAAGTACATTTTGATTTCCAGCTGTTAATATAAAAAGTTTATTTCGTGATATGCCTGATGGATTACAAATAGTTTTTGTGACCTGTTTGTTGGTAGGTCGGTCAAGGACTAGATTAGGAAATCTAGTTGGTTAAGGAAACCAAGTACTTGTGTCCTAAGTATAGCATCTTAAGAGGTTTGTCTCTTATAGCTAAGTTAGGAAACACTATACTTTTAGGAAAGTAACCCTTGTTAAGGAATGTGTCAAGTCCTATTGATGTGTATAAATATCCATAGAGAGAACTAGAGAAAACACACCAGAACTAAGTAAGAGTTATCTTCTTCTCGTCTAAAGCTTTGTATATTCCAACCTATACGGCGATATAGAAAATTGCTTATTCCTTCCCAAGGATTCAACCTCGTTAAATACTTGTTCTTCTTGTGTGTGTGATTGTGTTCTTGGAAATATTGGAGTACCATTGTAGTAGTGCAACCTAACGCTTCCGCAGGCTTTGGCGCAATAATTGGTATCAGAGCAAGGAGACGCGCTTGGATATGGGAACTCAGATTGCAGTTAAAGTAAAGGTATTTTTTTGAAGATTGATTGAGGTAATACTAATCTCAAAGGTTCTGTTTTTTATTCATATTTGGTTGTTTAAGAACAATGGTTGACGGGGAAAAACCATTTGATCCGAACGATTATGATGGAGAACATTCAGAGTCCACAAATAAAGATAAAGAAACAAAAGAAGAAATACTTTATTCACATAGATCACAACTCAAGGTAGAAAAGTTTACAGGAACCAATAACTTTGGTTTACGGAGAACGGACGGAATGGATGCTCTTGTTCATCTTGACCTAGAAGAAGCTCTAGAAGTTCATCCAGTGGAGATGTCTGAAAAGAAGTGGAACAAGATGAATAAATTATGTCTCGCTTCGATATGAGGGTGTTTATCAACTGCAGTAAGAGTTAATTATCAGCACGAGACTTCAGCTAAGGATCTCTGGGAAAAACTAGAGAAGGAATACCTTGTGAAGAACTTGGCAAATAGGATACATCTTAAAAGGAATTTGTATCGCTATAAAATGAAGAGAGGTGCAACCCTAACCGAGCACCTAGATTCATATAATAAACTTTTTTCTGAGTTGGTTAACTACGATGAAAAGATCAATGACGAGGAACAAGCTTTGTGTCTGATAAACTCTCTTCCTGAAAAGTATGAACCCGTGATTAAAGCATTAATGCACGTCAATGACAAGATGACATAGGCCGAGGTTACTACAACGTTGCGTAGTGAAGAGTTCAGGAAGATGGATCGTGAAGACCTTGCAAGTGAAGCTAATAATGACTTGCTTCTTGCAAGAGGTCGTTCAACAGACAGGAGAAAGAAGAATGGTGGTTATGGTAAAGGTAAAGGACGTTCTAAGAGTAGAACGCAACTGCATAAAGATGAGTGTGCTTGGTGCCATGACTTTGGTCATTGGTCTAAGGATTGTACCAAGCGTAAGGCAAGAGAAGGAGATAATAGTAATACTAAGGTGAACATTGCTAAAGGTAATGAAGAATAAGATGATGCTTCTGATTTCTCGTTAACTGTGACACCATCAGCTTGTACTATTACAGATGGTACATGGGTATTAGATACTGGAGCAACGTATCATATATGTCCATATCGTGACTGGTTCTCAAGTTTTGAAGAGATTGATGGAGAAGTACGTATGGGAAACAATCATACCTACAGGGTGATTGGGATTGGTAGTGTTCGTATCAAGATTCATGATGGTATGGTTAGAGAGCTGAAGGAGGTAAGATTTGTACCTGCCATAAAGAAGAATCTGATTTCGCTCGGAACTTTGGAAGCTAAGGGCTATAAGTTAGTCGCTGAAAATGGTGTTCTAAAAGTAATCTCTGGATATATGGTAATCATGAAGGACATACGTCATCATAACTTGTATTACTTGATTGGGAGTACAACAACATGGGATGTGTCTATTTCTGAACACATCGAGAGTGCAGCTACCGAGAAGACGAAGTTATGGCACATGAGACTTGCACATCCAGGTGAGAAGTCGTTGCATAGGTTTATTCAACAAGACTTGTTGAAAGGTGCTATCGCCTGCAAGTTAGCATTTTGTGAGCATTGTGTTAAGGGCAAGAAAACAAAAACAAACTTTGGCACAGTTATCCACAATACTAGTGGAGTTCTTGAATATGTTCACTCGCATGTTTGTGGTCCTTCCAAGAATGCATCATTGGGAGGTAAGCATTGGTTTTGTGTCGTTCATTGATGATTATTCTAGGCGCGTGTGGGTGTACACCATGAGGAATAAGGATGAAGTCCTAGAAATCTTTGTGAGGTGGAAAAAGGCAACTGAGACTCAAACTGGCAGAAATATCAAAGTACTACATTCGGACAATGGTGGAGAGTACAAGATTGATCCGTTCTTGTAAGTATGTCAGGATGAGGGGATAAAGAGGCACTTCACAGTTAAGAAGACACCGCAACAAAATGGGGTAGCTGAACGCATGAATCGTACTTTGCTGGAGAAGGTACGATGTATGTTATCTAATGCTGGATTAGGTAAAGCGTTTTGGGCTGAGGCAGTTACATATGCGTGCTTCCTCATTAATAGGTTTCCATCAGCTGCATTAGAAGGTAAAACTCCTATGGAGAAGTGGTTCGGTAAACCATCTTTTGATTATGACTCAATTCATATCTTTGGTTGTCCTACATGGTATTATGTTAGTGAAAACAAGCTTGATAACCGTGCTGTTAAAGGAAACTTTGTGGGTATAAAGAATGGAGTAAAAGGGTTCAATATTTGGAATCCAGTTGAGAAGAAGATAGTCATGAGTAGAGATGTCACATTTGATGAAATGTTTATGGTTAAGTCTTAGGGTTCTCGGTAGGTGGAGGACAGAAGCACCAGTACTAGTGAGCCTTTGCAGCAGGTGGAGATTGATGCAACTTCACTAATTCCATCTAAGTATGTATCTGTTCAGAATACTTCTGAAAACATTGAGTCTACAAGAGAGGTAACTACTGAAGTTCCAAATGATAGTGACAATGTTGAGGAAGAAGAACAAGAGTCAGTAGAAGATACAGAAGCTACGGTCATGGAGACCATAGCAACCATCAAACCAAGAAGATCAACCAGGAAGCCTGGTTGGATGAATAATTACATTGCTTATGCATTACCAGTTATAGAAGATGGTACTCCTACTTCCTATTTAGAATCTATACGTAGTGCAGAGTGTAAAGAATGGGAAGGTGCAATGCAGGATGAGATGGAGTCTCTCTATAATAATTCCACATGGATTCTTATAAAGCTTCCGAATGGTAAGAAGACCATTGGGTGCAAATGGGTATATGCTAAGAAAGAAGGATCTCAGGTGAATCAAGTACGCTACAAGGAAAGGTTAGTTGCAAAAGGTTATGCCCAAAGAGAAGGGATTGACTACAATGAGGTGTTCTCTCCGGTGGTAAAACACTCATCAATCCGAATTTTGTTGGCCTTGGTAGCATAATATGATTTAGACCTAGTTGAGCTAGATGTCAAGACGGCGTTCTTACATGGTGATCTAGAAGAAGAGATCTATATGACTCAGCCGAGTGCATTCACGGTTGCTGGAAAAGAAGATTGTGTATATAAACTAAAGAGATCGTTGTACGGGATGAAGCAGTCTCCAAGACAATGGTACAAGCGATTTGATCAGTTTATGATAGGCCAAACATACACAAGAAGTCACTATGACCATTGTATATACTTTAAGAAGCTACATGATGGATCTTTCATATATTTTCTCTTGTATGTCGATGATATGCTGATTGCATCAAATAACAAGAAAGAGATCGATAATTTAAAGTGCAAGTTGTCATCTGAGTTTGAGATGAAAGATCTGGGAGAAGCTAAGAAAATTCTTGGTATGGAGATTCAACGTAACAAAGAGAAGGGTAAGGTTTGTTTATCTCAGAAGGCATATTTGAAGAAAGTGTTACAGAAGTTTGGTATCTAAGAAGGAACTAAATCTGTAAGTACTCCCCTTGGTGCTCATTTTAAGTTGAATGCTTGTATGTCTTCCACTACTGAAGAAGAGAAAAAGTATATGGCTCAAGTCCCATATGCTGAGTCTATTGGTAGATTGATGTATATGATGCTATGTACAAGGCCGGACATTTCACATGCAGTTAGTATGGTCAGCCGTTATATGCATTGTCCTAGTAAGGGACATTGGCATGCTGTGAAATGGATTTTAAGGTATCTTTATGGTACAATTGATGTTGGATTGGAGTTTGTGAAGGATAAAAGTAACAATCAGTTGTGTGTTGGGTATGTGGATTATGACTATGCTGTTGATTTGGACAAGAGATGTTCAACTACAGGGTATGTATTTACCATAGCATAAGCACCAGTAAGTTGGAGATCAATCATGTAGTCTACTGTGGCGCTTTCAACTACGGATGCGGAGTATATGGAAGTGACTGAGACATTTAAGGAGGCTATATGGTTACAAGGTTTACTAGATGACTTAGGAGTTGTGCAAGACCAACTGCATGTGCATTGTGATAGTCTCAGCGCAATTTATTTGGATAAGAATCAAGTGCATCATGCTAGAACTAAACATATAGACGTACGATTTCACTTTGTGAGAGAAATTCTTGAAGAAGAAGACATTCTACTTGTGAAGATCAATACCAAAGACAATCCAGCTAATATGTTGACAAAAGCAGTTTATGGGATAAAGTTTCGACATTGTTTGAAACTGATCCACATCCTTCCGGTTTGGTGAAAGGCCCTTTTTTGGGGTAGAGGTTCTTAGGAACCTGGTGGATGTCTTCTAGCAAGACCATTTAAGAGAACTACGATCAGGTTTGATTCATATTGAGGATACATAGGAAGCCAGTGATGGTTAAATCGACGTTAGAAGATAGAGGTGATTTTATCTATTGATCGTCTCATGCATGAATGCATGATCCGAGGTGGAGAATTGTTGGTAGGTTGGTCAAGGACTAGATTAGGAAATCTAGTTGGTTAAGGAAACCAAGTACTTGTGTCCTAAGTATAGCATCTTAATAGGTTTGTCTGTTAGAGCTAAGTCAGGAAACCCTATACTTTTAGGAAAGTAATCCCTATTAAGGAATGTGTCCAGTCCTATTGATGTGTATAAATAGCCATAGAGAGAACTAGAGAAAACACACCAGAACTAAATAAGAGTTCTCTTCTTCTCGTCTAAAGCTTTGTATATTCCAACCTATACGGTGATATATAAAATTTCTTATTCCTTCCCGAGGATTCAACCTCGATAAATACTTGTTCTTCTTGTGTGTGCGATTGTGTTCTTGGAAATATTGGAGTACCATTGTAGTAGTGCAACCTAACGCTTCCGCAGTCTTTGGCGCAACAATGTTCACATATTTTGTAATGTAATCCAAATGTATGCACTGACAAAACAGAGCCAAGTCCAAAAGATTGGACTTGAAGATTTCTATTTAGAAATATTGCGTGCCATGTTGTGACAGAAATTTGCACATTACTTAGTAAAAATCGTACTCTATGTAGAAGGTAATTGCTGGCAAAAACAATTAAATGGATTATTTTTATTAAATGGTCTTCGAAGTCTTAGTTTTTTTTTTTTTTTTTAAATAAACTTTGATGAGACGTAGCCTAAAGATGAGATTCTAGGACCGTAAATTGTGGGGGCTCGGGCATCGGAATCCAAGTGTATTAAATGAATTATGCTGGCTTTAAATTTTTTGTTAAAGAAAGGTAAATCCATAGTAAGGGTGATGGTACCGGCATGGATTTGAAGATTTCTGTTCAGAAATTTTTGTGTACCGTGTTTTGTCAGAAATTGCCAAAGACAGTGTTTATAAATTGTTCATGAACTGTTTGATGAGATGTCTGCAAGAAATATTGTTTCTTGGACTAGTACTATAACATCCTTGAATATCCAAAACGTTTTGCATAAAGGAACTGTGCGACTTTATTTTCAATCATAGTTCTGTTGTCTAATTAAACATGTTGTATGATTGTCCAACTTGAAAGTCTAATCCCCGCAATTCCCGGACATCGCTATACCGACCTTTGGAACTAGCAACAATTTCATGATTAATGACCATGAAATTTGAGGGAGGAAAGATACATTCTTATTGGAATCACTTAGAACTCTCTAAGTGTGAGTATTGTGTATTTCTCAGAGAAGTATTCAATATCTAGATTCTTACTAAACGAAAGCAGGTTTCATGGCATTTATTTGTATTTATGCATTTGAGAATTGTCATGAAATGGGGGATAAGTTATATGAAAATGTCATATAAATTTTTTCTGGTTGACAGGTTTTTTTCTAATCGAAATCATCATAATTATTGAGATAACAATTCTATGGCATGGACATAATTCTTGCGATAAGAATTATAGGTTCCAAAACTTGGGAATCAGAATGTCTTAACTGACATCAAAAGAAAATTGGAAAATTCCTGTTAAATATGTAACGTATTAGAAATTGGGCGGCCGACCAAATATCCAACGAGGTGTTACGGTGTTACCGATGCATAAATTGTGAGCATTTGTATTACCAAATGTAAAATGTCAAATAGACATTGTCTATGTATTTGAGTATAAATTTGTAGAGGATTGGGTATGAGTAAAGGATTTATTCATCGCAGTAATGTCCTTGTTGAAATAACAAGTAATTACGTAGCCTACAATTTTTTTATGCCTGTAGTGAATGCAAGTCGATAATGACTTAATAACTTTTTGTGAATTAACTGTTAGAATGTTGTCAAAATTGATTCCTAGAGAAGTTACGGTTATTTTGTAAAGTCAAATAAGAATATTTTAATAATGTTGTGAAAATTGATTGCCTAAGTAGATGCAATTAATAAATAACAAGGTAGAATGGCTTGAAACTATCGTGTAGAGATCCCATTTTGGAAGAAGTCATTTCAAGTGATCTTGATTGAATCAGGATATGACTCTAATGAGAGTTATAATGAAAAAGTCAAGACATGCGCAAGTCTTGGACATTGAACGGTAAGTCAATTACTCAAGAAAGGAGTAATTGCAGTTAGCCATTGAAATGGGGAAAAACTTGGTAGACTATCTTATGAAGAGTCTCCCAAAGGAAATAATTTCAATGAAGTACAAGGAGATGGGACTCAAGTCTATTTGATCACCAATAATGGAAACCCAACTTATGTTATATCTTGAAAAGGATAAACTAAGTTCAATGTGGTACTAACAAGTTATTGCAGTGATTGTGGTACACTAAACTAAAACTTCCCATTGTCATTCTAGTGTACTGATTCTGCATGATCTTAAGGATGGATGAAAATCCTTAATAAGTCTAATTTTTATCACAAGGTGTCTCACAGAAACACCTTCGAGACTTACCTATATGAGTAGTTGGAAATCAGGTCGTTTCCTATGAGAATACGACCGTTCTCAGAAAAGGGACTCATGAATCCAGAAGAAAGCACATGGCCATTAATGTGCGAGCTATGGAACACACTATTTCCATGAAATCAATATGTGTGGAGGTTCCGGTTTTATCAAATGGGGTACTTGGTTCAAGACTAAATTCACCATAGGACCTCGACAAAGCTTTGAATATCTGACACTAAGTGGAGGTTCAAACCCAAAAGGTACCTATCATCTATGTATTGGTTTCCACGATGATGCTTTGTCTCAACCTACCTCGAACTACACTGGCTTGATCCCACTCGGATACGTAGGCAGTCACTTGAGTGATGCAGCCACTCCCGTTTTATAAGTTTTACTTTATTTTCATGTTTTTTTTATTGAAAATAGAGGGAGATTGTTGGATATTTTCAATAACATAGAAAATAAAATGATTTTCGTTTTTGGTTTGCCGCTACGACGGGGAGTGTCCTGTGTTGTATTAGACACAATGGATGTTAGTTGGAGATCAAGAGGCACCTCTAATGGGTGTGATGGTTCACAAAAGACACAACCATTCCCATTAGACACCTTATGTGTCTTTTGGAAATGAAGAGGCATCTATAATAGGCATGAGTCCCCTATAAGTAGTGATGATTTGTTTGCATTCAAATAATGAGGAAGAACATCTCTCAACTTTCTCTGTTTTCCTTCTAAAAAAGAATCATCAGTTTCAAAACCAGTGTGTTCCTGGTTGGATCAAGGTTGTACAAGCTTTGAATCCAACATCTGTTGTAGGGCTTCAAGTATCCTGACGGCGATATTTTTTGACTTGTTTGTACACTTCTTCTTATTTGGGAAAGGGTCGAATAATTGTCGAAAAGAATCTTTTCATAAGAGCCTTGAACCCTAATACAACATTCTTTACTTCACTCTGTTTAGTGTCAATTTTCCAACATGCTGATCAATAGAAAGACCAGGAAATGGAGATACATAAGATGAAATGAAATGATACCTAACTCAGTATTCTCAATTTCTTATCGAATGGAGCCAATACGTAGTTAGCTGTTGATTTATAAAATGTTTTGTTTGATGAATATTGAATATGTAGAAACATATGGGCCACCATTTATAAGGTTTAACATCAGCATTCCATGGTGATCTGAGAACTCCAACTTGTTTGGTTATAATTAGATGCGATTGAATTTTCATCCTACATGATAATTTTTGTGCTGGCTCCCTTGTTGCCATGATCATAAACGATTTGAAGCTGTGATAAATGAGTTCCACCTAATTAACTAATTCTCAACCTACTGTTTTATCGGTCAATAACTTTATTTCAGACTGTTATTACTCAGGTCATAGAATTCAGTATGTCTCATTGTATTAGCATCCATTAATTGCTTATTAATGTGATGACAAAAACTCTTCAGGTAAAAATTTTGTTTGGAGATAATTTGGAATGATACTTGAGTGAGTTTTAGGTATATGGAAAGAACCAAGACCACTTGTTATTTGCTAATTTGAGATATTCCAAAGGGAGTGTATCAAACTACCTCCAAAGTTGTTATTTGCTATGTTGACAATCATTAACACCGGACTCAATTTATCCGGAAGTCCCCCGGTAAACAAATTATCAAGTATGAGTACAAACGCTAGATACATAGGTAACGAAAAAACATCTTGCAGATCACCACTTAACATGTTCTTGTAAAGTAAAAAGATGAAAAATTAGGACGATTCATAAATGTTTTCAACAATCCTTGTCTCCGAGATCTTCTGCAACTCTCCTCATTGAGTCATTGCTCAGTACCTTGCTTCTTAATTTTAGTATCAATATCCAACAATCACAAACCATCCAAGATACTGCTATATAACACGAGGAACTACTCCCAGAGGGCACAGTGGCTGCGAGAGCCGCCATCCTAGGCGCCATGATGGGCTGATCTCAACAGCTTCTTTGATAATGGTAAGAGCTAGAAGGTCCCCCTTGTATAGCGCCTACAGATTTCAAATTGATCAAAAGAAGGAAAATTATAAACAAGGAAAAAAATCAGAAACAAATAAAAATCACTCATAAATCATTAAAAATGTAGTTCATGTTTAACTGATCTTACAATTGTTTTACAGCATACTATTAAATAGATGATTAGTTTGGAAGATTAAAATTCACAATTGAATGCTCATCAATCAATCTTTCCAACAAATTTTTCTTCCTTGTCTCTTTGTTCAAATCAACCCTTTCAACTAACCACGCGATGACTTCTCTCCTTGACTATTCAAACTATCTACTCATTTGATTGAAATTGATGATATAGCTGGATAGTTTACTTTCCTCCTCTGCTGTTACTGTTACCATCGATCTCTAAGACCCTTCGAAGAATCCTTATAATGGCAAACCATATGCTTGATAAGATCACAGTTTACCATATAATGACTAGCCATCCGAATCCGAGTTTCATCTGCATCTCAATCAATAAAAAAATACCAAGATGTCGTCAGTTGGCTGGTTACAATCAAAAATCAAAAATACAAAGGTAGTAGTAGTAGCACAAATTGAAAGTAAACCATATACCGCAGGATATTTAGTAGCCTGGCCTTTATTCTCTCGGTGAACGTGCTCTGTGGTTCAAGCAAAATACCAAGCTGTTATGAGTTGGGTCATAATGAAAAACCAAAAATGAATTTCTTAGTATCGATTGAAAAGATATAACCATGGAACTTGAAATTTCTCGGTATCAAGATTCAAGTGAATAACATAAGTACAATCTTGGTTTGGTCCTTGTCATTTAATGTTATTGATTGCGCTTAATTGAAATCGTTAGTTAGAAGCATAAATTGCGTCCAGTTGTCAATGTAATGGCAATTGAACTGTTTCAAAACTAAATAAATTACTCCATGCGTACAAAATTAGTGCGATTTCAGGAATCATTTTGGTGGTTCCCAATCTTTGAACTTTATGACTTTTTTCAACTAGCTTGGTTGATGAGTTTAACTTGCCAAATTGGAAGTGTAGATTTCATCTTAGTAATTGTGCCCAAAACAAATTTAGTCTTGTTCTTGGAAATAAAAAATACTAAGACTAAACAAATATGTATGGAATTTTTCGGTATCAATTGATAATATATGGCCATACAACTTTGAATTTCTCATTATCAATTATCAATTTAAGAACCAATTTGGCTTATGGTAACAAGAAAAAAAAATAGGTTAAAGAGTTGAAAAAAGAATTACATAGGCTTCCTGAGTTTTTTGGGTCTTCTCTGTTGTGTCAGAATGTTAAAGAGTTGAACAAGCACTTCTTAGATCTTCTGCAAATTCCCTTAATAAGCCTTAACTGATTTCTTTGAAATCCAACTTGTGACAGTCTTTGATTTCTAGGCACAAATTAAGTTTCATGGCACAATTCTATGTCAAATTGCATCTGAAAGCAAGAATCCCAAATTTCAGTCACATGTCATTTTGTGTCACGCTGTGATTTTTTTCTTAATCTACAATTACATACCGTTAGATCTAACGAACGGCAGTGATTTAAACAAAGATTGATCTCTAGAGAACCCTAAGTCATGTAAACCCTAGGGTTATATAAATTTCGCTATGTAACCAGTAGGGCTTCCTCTGATCAAAAACATCATAAACTCTCCTCTCTAGTCTACTCTAGCCTCCTAGAGTTTGTAAGCTGAGATTGTTGTGTCAAAGGGTTGACGGGATAAGGAAATGGGATATGTGGTAGTCGATTCTCAGTTAGTGTACCCCTGTGTTTCTCAAAACAGGTTAATTTTGATTAAATTTTGTCTCTTTTTCTTTTTTACATTTCATGGTGTTTTTGATCTTTCGAAAAGTCATCTCTAATATTATGATTTGGTTTTATTTTGTGCAGGAATCAATCAATCTGTTGTCATAATGACTTATCCTCTCAAATTGTGTTCATTAATTTTCCCATTAGCAGTATTGATCCAATTACTTCATTACCTGATATCTTAAGTTTCTCTATCCATGTTTCAACACTACCGCAGAATCAGCCAGGAGATTTTGATTATAACTCACATCAAATTCTTCAAGTTCAGTAATATAAGGAACTGAACCACGTAAATCACAGCAGATAACTCAAGTTTAGAGAGTGAGGTCACATTAGCCAGCTAAACTGGGAATAGAGAATTGAGTTCATGATTGTAATTCATTTTGAGACATGATAAATGGAAGTGGTAGTTGGTGAAGTCCATCATTGACTAATACTTTTTCGAGAGGAGAAATCACAATGCAACTAGATTGTAGATGTTTCTTGAGCGGAAATAAATATAATTCGCAGTATTCCCTGATCAATCCTGCAAGTAGACAATTTTTTTTTTTTTTGCAAATGATCTCTTTGTTTTACTTTTTTTTTTTTTTTTGTTTTTTTGCAAATAATCTCTTTGTTTTACAGATTAGATTTCTAACTTCAATGCAAAAGAGATGAATCTGTCCAGATAAACTTGGTCTTTTGGTAGATCTTGCCACCAGCAAGATGCATCAGAAATTGCACAAATCATAACTTTTATTATGTAACCAAATCTTATTTGTTTCTTGAAAGAAAATAAATATAATTCAGAATTTTCCCTGGTCAATCCTGCAACATTTGATGTCCAACGCAACAATATTATCAGCATGACAGAAATATACATAGCATCAGTAGAATATTATTAAGAACTAGACTAATAAATACTCCTGTAGACAAAATCAAAGCCAAATCCGGTTAGTCTCAGTTTTTAACTATATGGAATCCAATACATAAAATGAAGTTCATATTGGAACAATTAACACCTACGGTACAATGAAAATTGAAATATTTATCTTTAGAGTGTTCAAAATCTTCAAAATTTCTTTGTTTAAGGTTCGCCCAGGACTCTAGCAATTACAATCTATGTGTAGCCTTTGAATGAACTAGATATAATGGTAACTGAGATAAAATTGTAGATTCAAACAAAGATGTAAATCGGTCCTTGTATTAGAACGATGAAACTTGAAATAATTGTATTTAGAGCTGTTTGTTCTTTCTATATAAAGGCTTTGACATGAATCTGACTCAAGTTATGAGAGTTAGACTCTCTATTCTTGAATAAGGTTTTGCATAGCTTGGTATAAGCAGTCAAATTAACCATACAATTGTTTTGAGAGGAGATATCATTTCGCTGAATTGAAAGATGGATCGCTTTTTCTACCACTAGATTCCCATACAAAACTACTACTTTCACATCCAAGATTAGAAGCCATTATTTGTGGATCTTGTTGTTTCAGTGATCTTGAGCTTGTTCTTCAACAGAACCGGACAATTCAGAACCCTGATACAAGAGGAAAAATGAAATCTCCTTCTTGTATGAAGTCCAGAATCAGATCTAAGAAGAAGAAGTAGAATGGCGGCGTAGAAACCTTCCTCCAAGGGTTTTCAAGGAACTCTCTCACTGATTTTTCACACATATATGTATTTCTTTTACTTACACCCCTTTTACATCTGATTATTTAATAGGTAACTGAGTTGCAGATTTCCAAATGTATTCTTAAGAGATGTTCTGTCGTAGCACACTGTCTTACTGCTATCGGTAACTTAGGAGAGCTAAGGTTCCCAAGGTATTTGCATCAACTAACGGAGTTGAAACGGAACTGGAGGTAATAGCGTTCCATTTAGGTAGAACATTAAAAGAAATCAATGAACAACACCTCATTGTTCTGTCATGCTAGGTTCCCGGGATTGGGATGTGTTGGAAGAATAACACCTTTTAATTAAAACGGAAATCCGAGTGGATTTAGTGATAAACGATTCGATGGCATAATGACAAACGATTCGAAGAGTAGTTCAAAGAGGATTTTGAAGCTCAAGAGAGCACTTATATCTGCCTCATGGCAGCAATGTGAGGCTGGTGTCTAATAATCAAATTGAACTAACACATGGAACCCATAACCGAAAATGAATACATAAATAGATTATAATTCACAATTGACTGCCAAGAACAACTTGAACGAAAAATTCAAATGTGTAATCAATGACACCAACCGACTGATATAACAACACCATAAAATGTTAGCCTGGAATGAAAACACTGCACAAATTAGTGATCCTATAATATTCCAGGATGACGATGACAGTAAACAACACTGCCCAAATGTTGGCCGACTTTATACCATTTTTCAGTTAAGGATGTATGACAGTAAGAAATGTTACAGGTATGTATTCCCGCAGATTTGATCAAAGGAAAATAATCTCTTTTGGCTATGAAGATGTGTAAGTTGCATTTGAAGACTTTAAGATGCAACCTAGACGGATACTTTAAGAGTTTCCCGGAACAAGAAGCTGATCCCACCTTTCACCGGCCGGCCAACAGGAATAATTAATACGGTATTAATCAATTTGAATGGTCACCCCAGGATTAAAAATCAAAGGCATCCAAATCAACTAAAACCATGTAAATAACAATACATGAATAATCAGAAATGATCAATTTACATGAATAAACAGATGAAAGATTAAAATCTACAGTTGACTGCTGGCTCATCAGTAGAACTTTGGTCCTCTTCTTTGCTAGGTTTCTTTTGATTGGGGGATCTCTTCAACTAGGCTCGTTCCAACTCTTTTAGCCCTCAGATTAAAATCAATAATATAGCATAGTTAGATACCTTCTTCAAGATTTGGCTTTCATCTTTATTTCTAAGATGAAATAAACTTTGTATATCCTAATTGCTATCATGAAACACATACAGAGTTCACATAATCACAGATCCATTAGAACACCGAGGCGAGATTTTATTTCATATTATGAAACAAAAATCACTTTTTACATCAAGAGTAGTATTAGGATCTTACTAGTTTATTTTCAGGAAATATCATTATGCTTTTCTGGTTTTTGAGTCTTCATTACCACGATATTCCCATGCAAGACCCCTTTTTAATCCAGCATCCATTGGTGATTTCTTTCTCCTGATTCAAAAAAATTTAAAGAAAAAACATTTTAACACTAACAAAAAAAAAGCAAAATAAGGAAGAAAATTGAAGAACAAATGAACACTAAAAACAAAAACCATTGTACACTTAGATTGAAGCAAACATTGAAGACAGGGTATTAAAGGAGACACCTTTTTCTCTTCCTCCCGAGCTTCTTCTAGTTCACTTCACCCCAAAGTTTAAGCTGCGCAGACAATTTTGAAAACATTTTGGTACCTCATTTTGAAGTGTAAACAAAAGTTTTCAAAGCCCAGATATTCTATTTCTAAGAAACCTTAGATTGAAGACATTCAAGCCCAAATTCTGAACCTAATTCCCGACCAAGTTGACATTCAAGCCCAAAAACCTAATCCAACTAATCCGAGAAAATATCTGTCGATGATAATACAATGTTGTTAAGGATGCCTACGGAATTGGAAATTAAACTTATTGTCTTTGATATGCACCCGGATAAATCACCAGGCCCGGATGGTTTTCCTGCAGGTTTTTACCAAAAAAATTGGTACCTAATTAAAGAAGATGTTACTAAATTAGTACAACATTTTTTCCAATCCAAACATCTTTTAAAAGAGATAAATGCAACATTCATAACTCTTATACCCAAAAAAGAAGCCCCCACAACTCCGGCAGATTATCGGCCAATATCCTTATGTAACACTATCTACAAAATTGTCTCCAAACTGCTTGCAAACAGAATAAAGCCTTTTCTTGATAAATTCATTTCTCCATATCAATCGGCTTTTGTCCCTGTTAGGCAACTAACAGAAAATATAGTAATATCACATGAAGTGATACACACAATAAGAACCAAAAATACAAAAATGGTTATATGGGTTTATAAATAGATATGTCCAAGGCTTTTGATAGGGTTGAATGGACTTTTCTCAAGGAGGTTATGAAAAAACTGGGTTTCTGTGAAGAGTGGATTGAATTAATTATGCAATGCATAAGTATAAAAACAAGTGATGTCTTGATAAATGGTTCCCCATCTAGTTTTTTCAATCCTTCCAGAGGGATCAGTCAAGGTGATCCCCTTTCCCCATACCTTTTCATCATCTATATGGAAAGTTTATCTAGAGTCCTCATAGAGACTGAAAAAGGTAAATTGATCAATGGGGTCAACTTCTCCAAAAACTCTATCACTATATCTCATCTCCTTTTCGCGGAAGACTACCTAATTTTCACAAGAGCAACCAAAAAGGAAGGAAGGAAACTTCTTCAATTCCTACAAACTTTCGGTGCCGGATCTGGCCAATTAATAAATTATGAAAAATTAGGAATTTTCTTCAGCAAGGCGGTCACAAACTCAAAGGCTAGAGATATTATTGAAATCCTAAAAGTCGGACAAATCAAACTGGATGACAAATATCTGGGAGTTCCTCTTTTCACCCATAGGTCAAAAGTTAAATATTTCGAATCTCTAGCGGAAAATCATAAGAGGCGTCTATCTGGATGGTATGGCAGTCTTCTATCCGGAGCAGGTAAAGGAGTAATGATAAAACATGTAGTTGACTCATTATCTACATACCAAATGAAATGTTTTAGAATACCAAAGACAATTTCAAAAATAATGGATCAGAGAAATAGAGCCTTCTGGTGGGGCCACACAAAAGAAAATGGAACAGGACTGTGTCTGAAAAAATGGACCTCTTTTTGTTGTGCGAAAGAAAGTGGGGGGTTAGGTTTCAAAAAATTTAACAGCTTTAGCAAAGCTCTCATCACTAAAACTGTTTGGCGTATGATACACAACAAAGACCAGCTATGGGCGAAAGTGATGGAAGAGAAATACTTGAAAGGAATCTCACCACTCTGTATAGATAAATTGAAAGCCAATAGCTCATGGCTTTGGAAGGGTTTCAATGTGGGCTTGGAAATAATAAAAAAATGGAGTACATGGAGCATATGACCAGGGGAGAATATTAGCATATGGAAACACCAGTGGTTCTCTAGGGAACATCCAAATAGTCTCACCCTAGAACAAACTAAACCGATCATCCCAAATACCCTTAGACAGGTAAGAGAAGTAATCCAAAACAACCCAACAGAATGGAACACAAACTCCCTACACCAAGTCTTCCACCCACTGGCTGTTGAAAACATCTAGGCGATTGATATTAGATCTCAGTCTCACACACATGATCAATTAGTATGGCCGCACAACCAAAATGGAAAACTCTCAGTTAAATCGGTATACCAATGCCTTACCAAACAGGATGAAGAAGTTGCTCCTAATGGCCGAGATAATTCAATATGGAAGAAAATATGGAAGTTAGAAGTCATCCCTAGAATCCAAGTGTTCATCTGGAAATGCTATAATGACATTCTGCCGGTGATGGTCAAACTGTGTGCTAGAATGGATAACCTATCCCCAGTCTGCTACTTATGTTGCAACCGTGAAGAATCAATCTCTCATCTGTTCCTGCACTGCTCCTACAGCAAGCGTTGAGATTTGGACTAGGATGTAGGGGGACAAATAGTAATACAACCACACTCAATGAGTGGATTGAGAACTGGTTTGATGATATAGGTTTAGGCTATGAGGAGGGTATGCGAAGGAGAAGGATTGAAGCGTGTATTTGTTGGTTTATTTGGAAACACAGATGCGATAAAAGCTTTAGAGCGGTACAAATTAAACCTGAGACAACAATCCAACAAGTAAACCATCATATAAATCACTCGTACAATAATCGGTTACAATATACCCTCAGAAAAGACCCAACACATACACAACGCCAATCACTTCAAGTCAGAAAACCCATCAAAACCAAACAAATTATAATCCAATGTTACTACAACCTTCACCCAAATCTATCTTTGGTTATTGTTCTCTTTGCAGATTATGAGTAACAAACAACAGACAACATGATTTTCACTTGCAGAGTAGATTCTCAAGAGGATGGTTGCATGCTAGGTGTCCTAGCTGCACTAAAGTGGACACAACAACAAAAGAAGAGGACTTGCAACATCCGGGTGGGCAACAAAAGACTGGAAAACGAACTGAACAAGAAGTGGCGTGATCACCAAGCGGCGTGCAAAAATGATCTTTTAAACAATTATGCATATTATCTTTCATATTTTCGTGATTTTGAATGTATGTCCCTAAGGCAAAACTGGTTGCCAAAATTACAGGAAGTAGCACAGAACTTTAACTTTAACTCAGTGACAGAGTGGAGAGTACTATTTCCTGACATGGATGTATTTGTAACACTCTATGCTCGTCAGGCTACAGACCTGAAAAACTAATCTATGTTTTCACTTTTACAAAAAAAAAAAAAAAAAACATAACGATGTTGAATTGGATATTACCGCTGTAATTTCAACAAAAGTACCCAAGCGTTCTGATTAGTGTTTGACGGAATTCAATCATCAAAAAAATTATTTGCAATGCCAAAGAAGAAAACTCAAACACATAACCAAAGTAAACAACTGACTGATATAACCAGACCGCACAATGAAAAACAAATTTTGTTTCCAAGCTGAGTTTTCAATGATACAAGTACAGATACAATAAAACATCTTCGAAAATGAGTTAACACTAATAAATCCAAGAGATAGACAGAATTTGATAATCAAATCTAAATCAGGTTAGTCTCAGTCTTTAACCATATAGAATCCAATTGATAAGACTGATTACCACTTGATAAGTTCATATCCGAACAATCAACCACTTGCAGTATAATGAAAATTGAAATAAATGTATCTAGACTTGTTGTAGTGGTGTGTCTGTTATGACATCGATTACCAATGTGCATCAAATTTTGCAATTACTTAAATCCAAGCATTTGAATCAGTTCATAGTTCAAAATCTACAAAGATTTTTTGTTTCAGGTTGGCCAAGAACTTTAGCAATTACAATCTGTGTAGCCTATGAATGAATTAGAAGCCAATTACCCAACACAGTTGAAATAACAGTAACGTAACTGAGATAAACCTGTAGATTCAAAATAAAGATGTTCATCGGTACTTGTAGTATAACAATGAAACTGAAAATTATTGCATTTAATTAGAGTTTTAATGCAATTCTTCTATATACCTCAAACTGTAGGTTTGGTGTTCAGATTAATCAGCTTCTTCTATTTAGCTTTTGACACGAATAACGAAAAAACATACGAAAGTATAATTGGATTATCCTCTTACTTTAAATCCAGACACACCAAAATCTGAAAGAAACTCTTATTCTTCTCCATCTCTTTTAAGAAGAAGCTGAAGCTACTACCACCTTAATTGGATAGATGGATTCAACAAGCTTCACTCTACTTCAACTACAAAACTCTTCATATATATGAAACTGGCAGGTCAACACAGGGCCGGCCCTGACATTTTGCTGCCCCAAAGAAAATCGAAAAATGTTGCCCCTAAGGTGGCCTGTAAGGTGTATTACGGTCATTTTTTGACATATATAACTTTATAGACATATATATCTCCCAAATGTTTCCACAAGCATATCAAAACACAAAATAGCAACTAAGAAAGCATAAGGAAGTAGACTTTTGTAGAGAATCCGAGAGAAAAAATTGGTCTCTTGTTCTCTGTATTCTGTAACATAGTGTATTAGATTTGTTACATATTTAGTAATAAGCTATTAAAGTAAGCCTTTAATTACAATACGCCCCTAAATATTTTTCTACACGTCCTTTTTATTTTCTGTAATCACGATTTAAACTTTAATTTTATTTTTTTAGCATAAAACCACCCTGGACAAAATACTATTTTTGTTGCCCCTACTACCGTGTTGCCCCGAAGTCAAACTTCGTTGACCTTCCCTCAGGGCCGACCCTGGGTCAACATAATGCTGCGGACATTAACAAAGTTTTATTAGCACATGTATATGAATCCAAAAAAAAAAAAAAAAAAATCTGCATTGGTTTTGATTTCTACCAATTTGAGGATGTGACCGGCCGACTGCTATTCCGAAAAAATAGGTAATTGAGAGGAGATATCATAATGCTTGTTAATTGAATTGAAAGGAACTCTAGTTCTGTTCTTCCAATCAACCGGATTCCCATACAAAACCACTTTTAGATCCATATGAAGAAGCCATTATTGTCGATTTTGTTGTTTCCTTCCTAGTGATTGATAATTAAGCTGATTTTTAGCTCCTTTCTTTAGCAGATCTGGAATAATCAGAGATGAATTACGAGAAAAAAACTTACATCCCTTTGATAAAATTTTATAACTGGTGTGAGTTCAAATCTAAAAAGAAAAGGCGGCGCCGAAAGCCTCTTAGGGTTTGCAAATAGAGATTTCAAAGAAGTGATGTGAAGACCTAAATTTCTAACCTACAGATGTAGTAAAATATGGATAATCGTAACTTATTGAGAAGTTAACTTATTCTTATAGCCTGTTTGGATAGCACATTGTCGAAAAGTTAAATTTTTGAGAAGCAAATTTGTATCCAAACGCGCGATTAACGTAAGAGCTGTTATTTTTTTCCAGAACTGCAACTCGCGAGGATAAAAATCATTTTATTTTTGTTCGGGGACTTTACATACAGTATGTCCCCTGGGCTAGGACCCCTACAGCATAATGTCTGACGATGAAAACAACAACTAGAAGACCAAATGATCAGAATGCATATCATATGCAACAACTAGCCAGTGGTTGTCATCCTGCCATGGAACGGAAGAAAGTTAGTGGTGGTGCGCATTTGGTGTTGGATGAACACTAATTAAGAGCAATTTCCAATAAACATCGAGCAAACCAGTTATCCAAAAAATGGCAAGAAAGAGTTAAAGTCTACATCTTAGGAGCTCGAACAACTCAAAACACCTTCATGAATAATTGCAAAATGTCTTGATATTTGACTACTATTTACCGTTCAAGATTAGCATTGAATTATAATTCAATATACATCTGACATTTTTTTCATTTCTAATTTAGCATTTTTCTTTAAAACATTCAACTACTGGACTTTGCTAAAGCTAAAATTGTGATGGCCTTGGAGGGGGTACAATTTGGAGTCTTTAGCAGAATCAGATCCTGCATGTGTTAAAACTTTATTAAATGACAAACTTGCTCCACATACTTCATATACAAATGTCCAAGACTCAAAAGTACGGTAATCTTTCTGCAAGCTTGCTCCACATACTTCATATACTAATTTGAAAATCCATAATAATAGACTGACTTCTAAACTTTCTGCAAGCTATATAAATACGGTACTCATACTTCATATACAAAAGTCGAAGACTCAAAAGTATAGGAGCAGAAGGTAATCTTCACAATACAAATCAAATGCCTTCGTACTTTCCATGGATTGCATAGGTTCATCATCCTAAAAAAAAAAAAACCACCTGGAAAAACTCGCAACACTCTAGCAAAAGATTACATAATAAATTGAAGACACCAACTGACTGATATAGCAAGACCACACAACGTTAACCTGACATACCCACGTTAGACTATCAAGGGGTGTAGATTATAATATTCAACTCTCCACTCAATCTCATCTTATATTCATATCAAACATCTTAGCTGTACGCAATACAGAAAAAGAGTAGTCAGAAATACAAGAATTGGATAAAATAAAGTTCATAGACTTTATCTTTTGTCAGTAAGGCGTGAACAATGAAACATGGAGTAAACAAAAACAATGAAACTTCCTGAAAAACAATAAACCACTTCTATCACCGTTCCTTTCCCTATGAATAAACGATGGTAATTTAAAAATAGGTTAATCAACCTGAATGGGATCCCAGGATTAATAACTAATGCATTAAACCATAATTGAAAAATAAATTACCAAGATTAATTTTGAAGACTAATTCACAGTTGACTGCTTAGGAACCAATTAGATACATAGTTAAAAGTTTTAGGAGTAGTTTCTTGGAATAATAAGCTAATAATCAGTTCCCACACCTCACCGTCCAGTCATATAGCATAACAATACAAGAATAATAACTAACGTTGACTTTGCATACATAGACGGATGATTAATTTGGAAGATTTAAATTCACAATTGACTGCTCATGAATCAATCTTTTCAGACGAATTCTTCTTGATACGTACTCCATTCATGGATAGATCTTCATTTAACCAACAACTAGCAAACAAAACTAGAAGTAGTAGTGATGTTGGGGATAAATTTTCGATGGGGGCAATATATGATGGGGTTGTGAGGGAACAATAGAGAGCTTCCATTTGTCCCTCCTTGTCAACCGTGTTTAACAAACAGAAGGGTATTTTTGGATGTTAAAAATCACATTAAAAATTTAACCTCGATTACTCCAAATATTTTCCTCCGAATATTCTTAGTTTAGCGATATCAACTCCCCAATTTCAACGTGCAATCAAATCTCATCTCCCTGAATCTAATTGGAAGAAGTTGAATAGTCCTTTTTTTTTTTTTTGACAAAATTAACAGCGGAATTGATACAAAAAGTTGTGATTTCTAATCAACAAACATGGAACACAATGAAATCACCAAAACTTCATGTAAACCAAAGTTCCCAAGACAGAGATCTGAAACCAGTGGAAAAAAAAAATGATCCCGAAAATAATGATCGTTGATGGTGAGAACAAAATAAATAAAAAGGTGAGGTTTTATAATTATGGCTTTAAATGGATTTGAAGCAAATTTCCATCTCCATCAAGCAACCACGTTAAATCGTGGTTTTTTTTTATTTATCTGATTTTGATTGATGGGGAGAAACCAGTGAGCTACTGGATTTGATTCTCTTATTTCTTTATCTTATATTTTTAAAAATGGGTTGTTATAACAATTTAGGGTGTAGATGACAAGTAGTGGATTAGAAGAAGAAAACAGAGTTTAATGGAGACGAATCCAAACCTTTTCAGTAAGATATATGAAGAGAGAGTTTTAGGAAAGTTTTAATAGAGTCAAAACTATACCGATTTTCCTTTACTATTTCATGGGTAATTTTTGACATCCAAGTATATACCCTTCTGTTGAAAAATATTGCTAGAAACGGTTGATGAAGAAGGACAAATGGCAGCTCGCTATTTGTCCCTCATGCCCCCATCAAAAATTTACTCCAAGTAAGAAACGAACAAAAATTCTGCTGGGAGGAAAAATTGACGCATCTGAATTACTAAACTGTGTATTAGTCATCTGTTTATGTATGTACGTACGAATTCATCATTTGCAAGAACCTAGTCAAAGAGAGCAACGTCAAACCTGGTTGAAGATTGGTCTGAATAAACGACATGAACGATGAGCAGTCATTTGTGTATTAAAACCTTCCAAACTAATCATCCATTATGTATGTAAATATTTAACATTTTGATTATTCCTGCATTGTTGTTAAAGAAACGAACAAAAATTCTGCTGGAAGGAAAGATTGACGCATCTGAATTATAAAGTAACTGTGTATTAGTCATCTGTTTATGTATATGTACGTACGAATTCATCATTTGGAAGAACCTAGTCAAGGAGAGCAAAGCATGAACGATGACTATTAAAACCTTCCAAATTAATCATCCATTATGTATGTAAATATTCATCATTTTGATTATTCCTGCATTGTTGTTGTGGGCATGTTATTAGTTGATTTGGGTTCCTTAGATTTTTTATATCTGGCCCTGACCATGGGATGAGATTTTGGTGGAGTTGTTACTCTAAAGACAATGTAATTTTTTCACCCAATTATCATTTCTAGTTATCGCCAATGGGAAAGATTGAATTTAAAGACCAGAGTAAAAACAATTAATTTGGAATGAAGATATTTATCAACTAGAGCAAACATAATCTATTTATAACAAAAAGAATTATGGCTTCATTGCTGCCATGAAGCGGATGTAAGTGCTCTCTTGAGCTTCAAATCCTCTTTCGGCGACTCTTATATCAAAGGTAGACAGTGAACACTTTTGAAACCATCTTTCACTCAAATCCTTGAAAAAATATTCCTGCCACATATCCCTCCCTGCTATGAGAACGTGCAGTGTAGAAAATTGTACTTAGTGCTAGTCCTCTTCCTCGTCAGTTAGGTCAGCCTTGACCACACGAGGTAGATACATAATTGCAGGTAGTTGGAATTTTAACCCATGCAGTAAATTAACCTTACCCAGGTTAAGACTTTTAGCTTTGGAACTCACCCATGCAGGTTATTAAATCTTATCATCCCTGTATTCACATCTTCGCTGCTCTCATTCCCTTGGTTAAAAGTTTGTTTACACTTCAGACTACTTGGCTTAAATTTTGGAGTGAACTAGAAGAAGCTGAGGAGGAATAACTGAAGAAACAAAGGTGTGTTTTCAATACCCCTCCCTGTGTTTGAGGTTTTCTTTTCATCTATTCTTTCAAGTGTTTAATGGTGTTTCTTTTTAGTGTTGAACTGGGTCTTCAATTTGTACCATAATTTTCTTTTTAGTGCTGAAAAGTGTTTTTTTTTTCTATAATTTTTTGAATTAGGGGCAAGAAATTACAAATGGATCTTGAATTGAAAATGGGATTTGTATTGGAATGTGGTGGTCCTAGAGATATTGAAAGACATGAACCAAAAACTAGCATTAAGATATTTCCTCTCAACAAATTGGTAAGATCATAATACTACTTCTAGTCTCATGTAAAGTGATTTTTTGTTTCATAAAATTAAGAAAACAAAGTCTTACATTTCTTTTAATGGATCTATCAACTCTTGTAGGCATCTCATGCGGCCCTTCATTCCTTTAAGAGGTATTTTTTGTTTACTTTGAATTAATGGAATTACTACTACTACATGTGCATTTTCATCTTTTTTTGTAACTCCCAAGTGATGACATCTTGGAATTTACATGATTCACAGAGCACCTTCTAGGAGAAGACAACTCCCTTGCAGACTACCAAAATTAGTAAGTCACCAGTTTTGTGAAACGCCATATCAGTGGGAGTTTAAGAAATTGTATAAACGTAAGTAGTTTTCAGATCTGATATTTTTATTTAGATCTATTGTAATGGCGAGTTTAATCTTGATTATGTTTTCGTCTACAGCGACCAAGCTGCGTTATCTTACTTTCCACACAAATTATGGTATTGTCAAATTTGAATGGTGGGACAAGGCGGGCCAAGAAAAGACCCAAGGTCTAGGAGAGGCTTATTTTTAAGAAATCCCCATCTCTTGTTTTTCTTTTTATTACGATTGATTTGGTTTTCAGAACTTATTAGTTGTGATTTCACTTTTTGTTTCGAATTTTTGATGTGAGTACTGATGAATTTGGTAAACAGTAACATTTCACTCAACCATTTATACATACAAACAATTTTTGCAACCTTAAATCACTCAATATATTCCAATTAGGGAGTGTAATTGAACACAGTACAAGAAACCCATATCTCTACCAAGAGAACGTACAATTATGCAGTCACAATAAGTTCTAGTAAATTACGGTACCTAGTCCTCTTCACCATCATCTAGGCCAGCCTTGAGACAACACGAGATAAAAGTTTGTAGCAAATAGTACATTTTGCAGGTTGTACAATTTAACAATTAGGGAGTGTAATTGAACACAGTACAAGAAACCCATATCTCTACCAAGAGAACGTACAATTATGCAGTCACAATAAGTTCTAGTAAATTTACCTAGTCCTTTTTTCATCTAGGCCAGCCTTCGAGATAAAAGTTTGTAGCAAATAGAAGGTACAATTTTTTATCGGAAGGAGAGAAAAATCGGAAGGAGAGAAAATTTATTAGACAAAAGAATTTACAAAAAAGGCTACAAGAAGTAGCAGACAAAAAAGAAACAAACAAAAAACAAAACTACTTGAAACAAAAGCAGAGAACAAGAAACTTTTAAGAAAAAATTGCATCCCAATTGCCCCCTGCAGATTGTAGCCTTTTAACTCATGCATCAAAGTAACTTAATTTACCGTGGTTACAACTTTGGGACTCACCTTAGCTAGTTATGAACATCTTCACTACTAGTCTAAAATGTGTTTCCACTTCAACTTCCCCAGTTTTAATAAAACCTCATCTCTGTATTCACATTCACATCATCACCATTCTCATTCTCCGTCTAAAATTTGTTTACCTTTCTAGTGCTCAGCACAGATGGATCTTGGATTGAAAAAGGGTTTTGTATGGAAATGTGTTGGTGGTGGAGATACTCAAAAGAACTTAAATCAGCAATATGATATTTCCTCTCATCATTATAATACAACTCTGAATTTACTTTTTTTTTCAAGTGATTTTTGTTTGATAAAAATGAATTTACATTTATTTTGATGGATCTGAAATTTGTAGGTATCTCGTGCGGACCTTCATTGTTTTTAAAGGGTTTGATTTTTAACCAACAAAGTACATCAGAGCAGTGGATGTGTAAAAATGGTTACTGCTCCTTATCAGCTAAGGCTGGTAACTGATCAAAGATCAATGAGATGCGGGAACAATGCTTTTCATGTTAGATCTATAGTAGTCACGATGATGGATGATTTCTGAATAAATCTCCTAGTAGTTGTGATACTGCATAATCGGCCGACCATTGGTGCAGTCGATTATGAATCTTAATCTCCAAATTAATCATATGTTTATGTATCTAAATTCATTTTCGATTAAGGGTTGTTCCATCTTTCGTTATTAATTGTTACCATTGGTACGAATTGGGATGCACGGCCTTGTTGGAGGCACAATCCGCCATCATTTATTCTTAGTCAGACCCGGGTCAGATCTAAACGCCGTGTTAGTATTTCACTTGTTTCAGAGTGAGATACAACCTCGTCCAGATGCTTTACCAGGTAGAATGTGTATGCGGCTACTCAAGGAGAGAGCAAACTCAAAACCGGCTGGTTAAAAGGGTTCATTCAAACAAAGAACGGGAAAGATCTCTAAACAGACATAATTATCTCATTTGGATCCAAGAATATTCTCATATCTTTTTGATATTCAATTTAGAAATCTGATCTGCAAAACAAAGATATTATGTAAAATTAGTTTCTTACCACATAGTAGTAGTCCTGCTAACATGCAACATAGTTGCTTTACAAGAAACCGTATCCAGTCCTGACTCCTGCCAAGAGAACTTGCAATAATGTAGTTACAACTAGTGACTTATTTTTGGACCTAGTTGGTAGTCCACTTCACCAACAGCTAAGCGTCTAGGCCAGCTTTGTGACAACACGAAGAAAAAAAAGTTCCTTGCCATGAGTGGTATGAAACTAAAAACATATCACTAGTTTTACATTAACTCATCACCATGGTTAAAAACTTTTGGACTTGCCCTGGTTATAAAATCTCATCTTTGTATCTTCATTCTTCACTACTTTTTCTTCTCTAAAATTCCTTATATAATGCGGATGTGATGTCACTATAGTACAATGGTAATGTCACCGGGTGATAATACGCCATCACTATATTCTCTACCGATTAAAAAAAAAAAGTAAAATTTCTACAGCTTAGCTTAAATTTTTGGCGAAGGAGAAGGATGAGTAGACAAAGGTTCTTCTTTTTGGGGACCATTAACAAGATAAAACCAGACAGTGTTAAACATTTCACTCGGGGATTAACATTTCACCCATACCTCTGCCAAGAGAACGTGCATTAATGTTAATAGTAAATTATTGGGGTACCTAGTCCTCTTCAGTGTCATCTAGGCCAGCTTTGAGACAACATGAGATAAAAGTTTCCAGCAAAGGTATAGTACATTTGTTTTAATTTTAACTCACTAACCTTACCCTAGTTAAAACTTTGGGACTTGCCCTAGTTATAAAATCTCGTCTCTGTATGCACATCTTCACTACTCGTCTAAAATGTGTTTCATCTTCTACTCCGTTGCTCAAATTCTTCAGGTGAATGAAGGGCAATAAAAACACAAATGGTTTTTGATTTGGAAAGGAGTTTCATTTGCATGGGAATGTGGTGATGGTAGAGATACTCAAAAACCTGAACCAAGAAGCAGCATTTTGATATCTCCTCTCCAAACAACTGTTTACTTGATCATAATACTACTACTATAAATTTACTCATTTTTTCAAGTGATTTCCAAGAGAGTATAGAGATTGCAAGCCTGACCAACACTATTGACTTTTTCTAACTTTAATGCGTAAAAATAGCCCCTTCTGGAAAGGAGTTACCGAAAATGCCCCCTTAAATGAATTACACCGAAAATACCCTTTGGGGATTTTATTGACGTTTATGCCCTTATTTAGAAAAGGTCTACACCCTCTTGACTGAGTCAGCTACCACCTCAGCATAGATTTGACCGAGACAAATCTCTCGTTATTTCCGCCAGTTTTCAGTTATATCCTGTCATCTCCTTCCCTCTCCCACTCTTCCCTCATTTTTGTTCTTCAGTTCTCTCTCAGTTTTCAGAAGATTCAATCCGCTGAATTTCATTGATTTCATCCCTAACACTCTCAAAACCTTCCCTCATTTTATCTTACTTTTCTCTCAGATTCAATCCGCTGCAATATTGAATGTTTCGTTGATTAACAGGAAAAACAGTAGACGATTCATAGCAAAACACCAATACCCCACAACAGAAAAACCAGAAAAACCCTATATTTTTACATACCCAATTCACCATCTATGAAGAACTAATAAATAAGAATAGAAATTAGGTATTTCAAAGAAGAGATTAGGGAAGAAGATTTGGATAAATGGAGAGCCAAGAGATTGCAGGATAGAAAGATATAACCCCACCTTCAAAACTAGCCGAAGAAAAAAAAAAGGTATTATTTAGGATTTAATTTTATATGTCATCAATATGAAATTAGGATTCAATTTTGTTGGATATGAAATGAAAGTCGGCAATTTGTGGTTAGTTGTTTAAAATTTTGAATGATAATTGGTTTTCTGAAACTTTATTTGGTTAATTGAAGATGAGATTTTGTCTTTAGATTTTTGGGGTTTCTGAAACTGAATCTTAGTTTGTTTATCATGTTATTATGTTAGTTTCTGGTATTACCATATATTATCATTTGTTATTATGGTGCTACAACATTCTTAATAGCAAACTTGTTATGTTAGTTTCTGATATTAGCAGTGATTATCATATCATTTTATGGTTTTGTCATTCTGATGTTGCAACTTATCTTTTATGTTTTGTGATTAAATGTGTAAATGATTCTTCAGTTATGCTTATTGTAATGACAAACTTGTGGTTTAATCATTACAAATCAATGGGTGTGGGGGGGTTAAATTTTAGAATTTATAATATACACTGGGAAATGAGGTATCATATCATGATTTAGATTGAAGAATCAGGGAACTATAGTGACTGATTTAGTGTATGATGCTTATGACATTGGCTCTTGGTGGTAGGATTAAATGTTGTCATAAGATTTTTTTTTCTTCTGATGTATGGCCATCAACAATGATTCTTTTGCAACTTAAAACAATGACATGTACCTATTTTTAAATTTGATGCATAAGTGGTTACTACTATTGTAATTTAAGATTGCATTTGTTTGGCTTGTTGAGTGTGAAGGCTCTATCCTTCCACTTGTGTATACCAAAGATGCTCACAGTAAAAATTAGTTGATTTTTCAATTGGTAGCGTTTAATTCAGTCATGTTTTTTCTACTAACTCCATCTCACATGTATAATGCATTTCATCAAATTTTAGTCTTGTTTCTTTGTTATCCTGTTTTGGTTAATAGACCTTTCGTATTATTTATGCTGGTGCTGGTATGTGTGTGTTCTACATAGTTTTAGGTAGATAGGGACTTAGTTTTACTTAATTACTAGAGCCTTGTGTCGGGAGTGTACTTCGAGTAACTAAAGAATCTGAATTAATACTATGTTATTACTAATCTCGACTATAATATGTTTGTAGGTTCCAAGTTATGGGTGCAGGAGCGAAAAAGAAGAAGAAGTGCGCTCAAAAAGTGAAATATGTTGATCATGTGGATAAAGGAGTGTCGGCTGCCACTGTGGAGGACAAAAGAGTGGTATCTAAGGATGGTGTTGAATGGTAGATATGTGATAGTTAGCCTATTAAGGCTAACCATTAATTTTACGTGTTATGTCAGGTCATTATATATTTCTGGAAGTGTTTTGTATTGGTAGTATTGTTTTTTAACCTTCTTCTGGCATATGCTCATTATCATATCTAGTTAAATACTGCACACATCTAGATTAGTTGTTTTTATGAGTTCTGATCGGTAGTTGACTTTATATACAAACTTGATAGCAACCAACTTTCTTAAGACTGAAACATGCAAATTAGATGCCTCTATGCAAATCCTCTTTTTTCCATGTTTATGCATTATTCTTTCTCGGTGTATTTGGTATAAGCTGCTTGTAAGCGGAAACTAGACCAACCATTTTTTGGCCGTAGTTATTGGATTAGTTGGAATCTACAACTGTTTATCTTTTTAATGAGTGTGCTTGCCCGTCTTAAATACTTAATTCTAAGAACTTGTATGTTGTTATTGGTGTAACTATTTATTTCTGTATTGTAGGATGTCTCTTTACCCTGATAGGTACAGGAACAATACATGCAAAGTAACAACTTACTCAAGCCCAAGGGTTTTATTGAGTGTGTGTGAGCTGCTGTCTACTACTGAAAAAGAGAAATTTAGGTCAACTACAATTGGTCCCTTACTGGACGTGCCCATACAAAGGTTTCCTGGGACCTTGTTTCATTACTTATGGCTAGGAATATCTACATAGGTGATGAAGGTGGTGAGACTAATCGCGAAGAAATACACATAATGGTTTGCGGAAAAGAACTCTCCTTTGGAAAGAAAGAGTTCGCACTGATTTTGGGGCTTAGTTTTAGGAAGTCGGCCCATAATTTTGCTCGTCCCGCCATGAAGCATGTACTTAAGATGAAAATTTTCCCCGATGATGAAAAATCATTAATTGGATCACATTTGTCGGAATTACTTTTTGGCAAAGAGGGTGAGGCCGAAAAACAATCGAGTGAATGTCACCAATCAAGTGATTCTAATGTTGAACTTAAATCTCATGATAGGGTCAAAGTCCCACTAGAATCTGATGAGAAGGTGAAATTATCATTATTATATGTTGTCCACAGGTATGTCCAGGGAAAGGCAGATGTCAAGGTAGTTGAGGATGATCACTGGTACCTGGTGGATAACCTCGTCGACTTCAACTTTTATCCTTGGGATGAAATAACATTTCGCAGAACTACTGATAAAAGTAATGCTTCCTTAGTTAAATAAATTAAGAATAACAAGGATGTTGGCAGTGAGGTGACGTACAAATGTCAAGGAAGGTCCCATGTCCTGGTGGTAAGAATCATTTGGGTTTATATTTTCTAATTGTCTAATTATTTGCGATTGTTGTTTTAAATGTTTTCCTTTTTTGACCAAGGTTTGGTGTTTGAAAGTGTTGCCGAGAGTGCTTAGTAAGTTTGGAAAAAAGACGAAGACTGCAAATTGGCGCCCCCATATGCATAGTGTGACATGCAATTCAGTAATAAACCATAAAAAACTAATTGAGTTTTTGGAGCAGTCAAAGGTAATGAAGTAATAACTATCTGTTTATAGGTGAAAATAGTTTCTACCGATTTTGGTAATTGCGGGTGGGAAAGGTGGGAAACTGTTTAAATCCTAAACAAATATACTAGAAGGGAGTACTTTAAGTTCGAGAGATCAATCTGTACAAGTCCGGCCTAAACCAAGAAATGGTCGTTCCAAACTTGCTTCGGTCACAAAGAGGATGAGAATGGGTTGGTTTTGGGGAGGGAAGCAAGGAAAGTGTGAGACTAGAATAGTATAATTCTGGAAGAGCAATTTGGTTTCCACAACTTGTTTTTCAGAAAAGTAGCAGAGCTCACGAGGGGAGCTAGCAGGTAAGTATTCTGAGTGTTCTCTTGTCCGAATGAACTTGTTGTTCAGATGGAAATAGGTAAGACAAATTTATACAAGTTGAGGTAGAAACGTACCCTGGTCTCATTAAGGAGTGGGGAAGTAAATGTGAGGAGGTGGTAACCGTATGCATGGACTTGATGTCCCATAAAGTGGTTAACGCATGAAATTGGTTTTCATGAAACTGTCAATGTTATGGAATTGATGTTCCATAAAGTTTGTTAACTCACGGCTTTATGTCCCATGAACGTTTCCCACATAACTTCCGTATTTACTAGGCGCATCACCCTTATGACACTTACTTATGAGGGGCGTAGTGTACGCCGCATGCTGTAGACCACCAAATGAATACCCAAAGAGAATCCCCCTGTTTGTGTTGATGTCTCGAATGTTTTGGAAAACATGTAAAATTTTGTTGTGGCTTAGCAAGTCGAGATTGGGGAACTTGCTATCCAGGTGACCTTCGACGATCGAGATGTTGTATCTTGAGAGGAGGGGCAACCGTTGATCGTTGCACGCCTTCGTTTTGGTAGACGCTTAGTGAGGTCCAACATGGTGGAACGTCTAGGGTGTGTTTAGACTTGGCATGAGGAGCCAAGGGTTTCCCATGGGCATATGGCATGGCTAGGGCCAAGGTGAGGGCGCTCGGCTTGGCATGTCGTGACTAGCATGGCTAGGGCCAAGGCAAAGTGCATTTAGCATGGCGCGGATAGCTTGGCTAGGTTAGGTTTGGCTTGGCATGTGGGACCAAGGGGTATCCATGGGCGCATGGAATGATTACTGCCTAAGTCAAGGGTGATTGGCTAGTCGTTGCGTGACTAGAATGGCTAGGGCCAAGGCATGGTGCAGCTAGCTTGGCTAGGTTTGGTTTGGCTTTGCATGTGTGGCCAAGGGGCAGCCACGGGCGTAGGTGTGACTAGCCTGGACTAGGCACGCGACCAATCTAGGGTTTCGGGTCTAAGGTCGTGAGGGGACTTTAGACGGCCAGAATTTGCTCCTGGGATTGAAGGGCAACCGTTGATCGTTTCCTTCCTTCACTTTGGTAGTCGCATGAGGAAGGCCAGCATGGTGGCGCGGCATGAGGGGCCATGGTTTGGCATGGCTCGGCTAACTTGGACTAGGCGCATGACCAAGATAGGGTTTCGGGCCTAAAATCGTGAGGGGGCTTTAGACGGAAAGGATTTGCTCCTGGGATTGAAGGGAAACCGTGGATTGTCGCCTGGCTTCACTTTAGTATTCGTGAGGAGAAGGCTAGCAGGGTGGGCGGCTAGCATATCTAGGGCCATGGCATGGTGCGATTGGTATGGGGCGGGTATCTTGGGCTAGGTGTGGCTGGCATGATTTTCCATTGGCACAAGGGTGCAGCCAACATGGTTGGCATGCTTTAGCGCGATTGGGTGTAGTTGGCATGATTTTCCATTGGCACACGAGATGTGGCTAGCATAGCTAGAGCCATGGCATGGTACGATTGGCATGGCGCGGCTAGCTTGGGATGGGTGTGGCTGGCATGATTTGTCATCGGCACAAAGGTGCGGCTAACATGGTTGGCATGCTTTGGCGCGGTTCGGTGTGGCCGGCATGATTTGCCATTGGCACACGAGATGTGGCTAGCATAGCTAGGGCCATGGCACGATGCGATTGGCATGACGCAGTTAGCATGGGCTAGTTGTGGATGGCATGATTTGCAATCGGCATAAGGGTGCGGCTAGCATGGGTGGCATGCTTTGGCACAGTTCGGGTGTAGATGGCATGATTTTCCATTATCACATGAGATGTGGCTATCATAGCTAGGGCTATGGCATGGTGCGATTGGCCTGGCGCGACTAGCTTGGCTAGGTTTGGTGTGGCTTGGCATGTGGGGCCAAGGGGTAGCCACGGGCGTATGGCGTGACTAGCCTGGACTAGGTGCATGACCAAGTTAGGGTTTCTGGTCTAAAGTCGTGAGGGGACTTTAGACGGCCAGGATTTGCTCCTGGGATTGAAGGGAAACCGTGGATAGTCGCCTGGCTTCACTTTAGTATTCATGAGGATAAGGCCAGCAGGGTGGGCGTCTAGCATAGCTAGGGCCATGGCATGGTGCGATTGGTATGGCGCGGGTAGCTTGGACTAGGTGTGGATGTCATGATTTTCCATTGGCACAAGGGTGCAGCCAGCATGGTTGGCATTATTTGGCGCGGTTGGGTGTAGTTGGCATGATTTTCCATTGGCACACGAGATGTGGCTAGCATAGCTAGAGCCATGGCATGATACGATTGGCATGGCGCGGCTAGCTTGGGATGGGTGTGGCTGGCATGATTTGTCATCGGCACAAAGGTGCGGCTAACATGGTTGGCATGCTTTGGCGCAGTTCGGTGTGGCCGGCATGATTTTCCATTGGCACACGAGATATGGCTAGCATAGCTAGGGACATGGCACGATGCGATTGGCATGACGCAGCTAGCATGGGCTAGTTGTGGATGGAATGATTTTCCATCGGCATATGGGTGCGGCTAGCATGGTTGGAATGCTTAGGCACGGTTAGGGTATGGCTGGAATGATTTTCCATTGGCACACGAGATGTGGATAGCATAGCTAGGGCCATGGCACGGTGAGATTGGCCTGGCGCGACTAGCTTGGGATAGGTGTGGCTGGTATGATTTGACATCGGCACAAGGGTGCGGATAGCATGGTTGGCATGCTTTGGCGCGGTTTGGGTTTGGCTGGCATGATTTTCCATCGGCACACGAGATGTGGCTAGCATAGCTAGGGCCATGGCATGGTACGATTGGCATGGCGCGGCTTGCTTGGGCTAGGTGTGTCTTCCATGATCTGCCATCGGCACAAGGGTGAGTCTAGCATGGTTGGCATGCTTTGGCACAGTTCGGGTGTGGCTGGCATGATTTTCCATTGGCACACGAGATATGGCTAGCATAGCTAGGGCCATGGCATTGTGCGATTGGCATGGCGCGGCTATCTTGGGCTAGGTGTGGCTGACATGATTTTCTATCGGCACACGGGTGCGGGTAGCATGGTTGGCATACTTTGGTGATGTTCGGGTGTGGATGGCATGATATGCCATTGGAACACGAGATGTGGATAGCATAGCTAGGGCCATGGCACGGTGCGATTGGCATGGCGTGGGTAGCTTGGGCTAGGTGTGGCTGGCATGATTTTCCATCGGCACAAGGGTGTGGCTAGCATGGTTGGCATGCTTTGGTGCGGTTCGGGTGTGGCTTACATGATTTTCCATTGGCATACGAGATGTGGCTAGCATAGCTAGGGCCACGGCACGTTACGATTGGCATAGCGCGGCTAGCTTGGGCTAGGTGTGGATGGCATGATTTCCCATCGGCACAAGGGGGAATTAGAGTTTGGTTTGTCGTAACCCTAATTTGAAAAATATACCCTGGTAATTATTAGAGACATATTAAAAGCTATTAAATGCGCCTAGTAAATGCTTGTTTTAAATTCTGCTAGGGTTTAGAGTTTTACGATTTTAACCCTAAACTAAAAACCACCATCAACATTAAGTCCCCTGCTTAGCTCGGAACATGTGCCTTGTTACGGGGTAAGCATATGATGGTGACAGACAACGTAAATCATTGCAAAGATGATCAAGAGAGTCCGACGAACCTCTTAAGTGGTAGAGAGAGTTTTGGCTTTCCGTGTTGGTACTCCTCTCCGCGGAAAAGGGGGCACTATCTTGGAAGGTGAAGCAAGTGGATGGCTTGGCTCGAGGGGCCAAGAGTTGGTGTGGTCTTGGTAAGGTAATCGCGCGTGGACGATAAGGTCGTGACAGTGTAGCAGGCGGCTTTGCATAGTATGGCCTTAGCAAAACGAGACGTACACGGACGGCTAAGTGTGGTAGGGCCGTGGTGATCGAGCGAGAGCTTGGATGGGGCCGTAGCGAGGTATGGCATACATGGGAGGATAGGAGTGGTGGGGCCATGGTATGGAGTGAGTGGTCTTGGAATTGGAAATTGGTCTTTGCGGGACTGGTTTTATCTTTTCCTTCCTTGGCTCAAAATTGGAAATCCTTTTGTTGTTCAAACTCCCAAGTATCACGCTTAGAAAAGGATGTCCGGCCCCTCTCTTTGATTCACGCCTTCATTATTTCTTCTTGTTCGATGCCCATGGGGAATTCTTTCCTTCTTTGCACACCCTCATCCCGCTCAACTTTCTTTGGGGTTTTGATGAGGCATTTTATTTTGAGGCTGGTCTCCCAGCCATGAGTTCATCATGTTCCACCTATTCAGCATGCATTTCTCTTTCTTCCTTTAGTACTTCCACAGTAATTACGCCTGGTGAAGTTGTGTCTTGAGAGTGATCGTTCGAATGTCAGTCCCCAGTTCTGGTAGCGGCGGTGAGGTCCAGCCAAACCATGCATACCCTTGGCATGGTGTGGGCATAACCTAAGCACAAGTTGTTGATGGCGGATTGTTGCAAAAACTGAACATGGAGCGCTGGAAAGACTGGCACTGGCAAGGAAAGAGCGGATGTATTGGGAGTGGCAAAGCTTGCTCTTGTGGAACCGATTGCCTTTCTTCACGCGCGGCTTTAACATGGAATTCCTTCCTTATTCAATAATATTTTTTTAGAGGTAGGTAGCATCTATAATCCCTTCATCTGATAGTTTTGCACAAATCCGGTATGATTGGGTGTCTTCGGGGCTAGGCTTTGGAACGCGAGGCGGAGCTGCTAGCATGGACTTGGCATGAAGGGGACCCATTAGCACTGACGGGCATGGAACAGGTGTGGGCCGCTCTGTAAAGCACTTGGGAAGGCATGACGCTGGTAAGGGAAGCGTCGTGGAAGGAAAGCGCTTGCAAGGGAAGTGCTTGTGGTTTAGGGTTTGACACGCCGAAACCCAAATTAGCGCCATTTACTAGAATTGCTCTAGAATCCGCGTACGGACACAAATTTTGATGGTCCGCCACTTTATCGAACATGAAACAGAATTTTGTATCTTCCCACGCGGGAATATTTAGGTTTCGATCACGTTTAGGTGGTGAAAACGACTCGACAGTGAAAATCAGGAAGAAGTCAGGAGGGATGTTGCTGACCCAGGGTAGTATAGTCGCGCGCCAGTCACCCTCTGCTGTTATTTTGTTGCTCGTCCGGATCCATCAATAGTACAAAAATGGGCTTAGGTGACAGTTAAAAACTGTCAACAAAATACTTCTATGACAGTTTTCAAAAAAAATTGGACTATCACCAAAGGCTCTGTTACGAAAGGTCTATAAGAAACCATTAAACGAAATGGTGGATGTAAGGTAACAATTTCTTTGTAAAACTGTCATTGTTGATGACCTACGGTATCATTTTTTAAAGAAAACTGTCATTAAAATCTCTGTTTTTGTACCAAGGTAACGGTTTCTTCTAAAAACCGTCATTGTTGGCAGGTTACCATAACATTTTTTGACTGAAACTGTCATCAAAACTGTACTAAGGTAACATTTTCTTCAAGAACCAGTCATGGTATGTGAAATTTCCTAAGGAAAACAGTCACCGTACATTATTTTATCATACACCCTCATTTATAATGATTTCGTCTCAAAAAGTGTTTGGCAAGCTGTGTGAGATAACTAATATCCAAATGACAACAACTATAGAAAGATTGTTTAATTTTTCAATTGATTTAATTTTGATGTATTACAGAATTATATATAAGTTAAATACAAGTTAACTAGAAACAGTATCCATACTTTGAAAAGCTAATTGACATCTACTTCGTTCATGTTTCATTTTACCAATCTGGGCGAACCCACCTATAACTTTAAGTCACTAACGCTTGAACGTGGTTTATCGCCATTTATCCATTCTCTTCATACTTCCATGGTCTCTTCTTCATAGTACTTGAACTTCATCTGCAAAATGAATCCAAAATAATTACCATTACGTACTTATATTTCTAAAGCAACAACCAAGATCTTATATTAGCTGGAGAAAATAAGAACACAAATCTTGTGGAAAAAAGTAGCCTAAGATCAAAAGAACAATAGATTCACCAGAACCATCAAGTAGAAATGTAAAAGAATAAATATCATCAACAAGTACTAACAAGAAAAATTAGCAGTAAACTATAGGATTAAAAAACTTAAAGTTCCAGAGAAACGCATACTCTCGGTAGAACTGATAGCAGTAAGCTCATAGTTCAAAACTTTGAATAGTTAAGTTATGATTCCAATTTTGTATTTAAAGTTTTTCATATTGACAATGAATGTTCCAGTTTTGTAGTTTTTCGATTTACATGACTCAGTTTTCCACTGAACAAGGAAGAGTGCTCATAAAGTCATAATAATAAGGTGAACATCATTTAACAAATGGAAATACCGAAGTTCCAAGTCAGATATTACAATTGGGCTTAGATGCATATTGTCTAACGAATTTCGGGATGATGAAAAAGTAAAAGAATATGATAACAAAAATTGAAAGTATCACGAACCTGAAGTGATTTTTTCACTTGTTCAATATCATTCACATAAACCGATTGAACCGTTGAATCTCTCTTGTCATTAAGGTAATATTCCGCCCACCTAAACTGGGGTTCGTATCAACAAACCACCAAGTGAATTTCACCCGCTTCCAATGATGAAAGGAATTCACTTGTATTGGATCATGTGTAAAAATTGAGGCTTCAATTGAAGAAAAAATATAGCACCGTCCAAATACTAAATCCAACTGATAAGATGATGGTTATGTAGTAAATTCATAAGTGAGAAATCTGCAACATTAAAACCAAATAATATTAGAAGCAGCGAAGGAAAAACTTAAAAAATAAATAACTTCATATACTGAATTGGATAACTTCAAATTGATTACAATCGTAGTTTATGACATCTATACTACATAAAAGAAAAGATATCCAAAAATTAGAAACTTCGCAACAACAGAAACCTTCACCACTACGAATAACCATCCTATGGTAGTCTGCACTCTCTTTGTTAGTGTAATAGAATAAGTTCTTGACAACCCAAGTATCCTACTTGTTGTAAACAAACCAATGAGGATAAGGAAAATATTAAATATACAACCACCATTAAATACATATAACCATAGTTACAGTTAAAATTCACATACGGTTGTTGCGATTCAAAAATTGAGAGGAAAACTCCATCTATCTTTGTTTCTTTCGTAATCCAGCATTCAAAATATCTCCTTTCATTGATCGATCTTATCAAATTTAAATATTCCGCTTCAGTGATCAGTTTCATTCAACTCAATAAAGAAGTGAAAATGAATTGGCACACATACTGCATTAGAGCATCTAGGCAAATACAAAAATACATAAGATAATGACCTTAAGCTAGAATAAGAAAAGGATATACGAAAACCTCGTACATTTGGCGCCAATTTAGCCAGTATCATTGATATACTTCCAGTTTACAATATTATGGCTACAGATGTGCAAGATAAATTAATCTTTTTTCATAGAAACTGTGACATGGAATTTTTTTAAAACAGTGAATAGACATACTAGATATGAGTGGCTTGTCCAATATCTAACAGATTTGAATCATCTGATCCATAATCACTCCTTGGCTCATTGATAGTTGCATCGAACTCAAAATCAATACTCACTTCAAAAACACCAAACCATAAAGTCAAAAATCCCATATGTGCAGGATATAAAGAGTTCGCAAACGCATTCAACTATGAGAAAACTACAGGATAATATTGAGATATCAATTAATAGTAAACAATTAATCTAATCATTACCCTTAAATATTTGCATTTGTTATTGTTAACCCAAAGCAATGGAAATCATCATTTCTTTCCTTGCACAACCAACGATGCGACTACTTCCGAATTCCACCAATGTTCCATTACTAATACTACCTGAGGCTGAGAATTCTCTCCATTTCCCCCAATCAATCTCATCAGACCAATCCCAGGCTTTCTTTTTACACACAACTATGGAGCTTAGCGTTTCTTTTTACACGAAATTCGTCTAGGCATTTTCTCAAATATCTTCCTAGCATCATCCTTGCACAATCTTTTGCATACATATTGAATAATCGTATCTTGAAGTAACAAATCCAATTGGAAACCAAGTTTCAGAACCAACCCATGAACAATTCTCCAGCTATTAAGATCCAACAAGGTCTAACTTGCTTTAAGAGCGATGCCATCTTTACCGGATATTCTGGAACAACTCTGTTTTGTATAAATTAATTTCTGGCATAAAATTAACATGATTAAAAGGTTCAATCAATTGAGATCCCGCTGATCCCCAGAAGTATTTTCCTTTCCATATTCACACACTTCACTTTAAACCTACATCCATATCACAAAACAAAACTTAATTTAAAACTACAAATCACAATTGAATCAAAGGATGAGGCAAAATTGAAACATGGATTGAGAATTTGATAGAAATTAGCAAACATGGATTGAGAATTTGACAGAATTTTAAGCAAATTAAAAACTTCAGTAGGTCAACATAGGAAGTGGTTAATTATATTGACGACTTAGTTTGATTTTTGATTTCCATTAGTAAAGCCCCTCATTTGTCTTTCAAACCCTCGGTGCCATTTTTTAGTTCTCAGGAGATATGTATACAGGATGTGAGAGCAGGGGTGGTTATGGCGGGGGTTGGATTTGGAAAACATAGTGGGGAAGAATGGGAGAGGAAGAGCATAGAATTAGGTTTAAGAAAATGGGATCGTGCGGGGCGACTTCAGTTTACAACTTTACGTAGTATTTTGAGAACTCATCTCTGTCGTTATTGGTATCTGTCGATCCTACGGTATCTATAACTAGAAAAATTCTTTAAGTTGATACGGTGGTAATTAGAAGAACTGTTATTAATAACTTTCCTATTAGATAACAGTTTTACATAAAAACAGTTACAATATCTTAAAAGTAGTAACGGTTTTTAATTGTTATCGTACATCACATATAGTAACATTTTGCTATATAAACTGACACTGTATAATTATTTGGTAACAGTTGTAAAACTGTCATGATTGTTTCACACTTTTAACGTGAGTTTTAGGAAACAACTGTTACCTATATTTCTCCATCAGTTCTTTGGTGACACTTCATTAGTGAACTGTCATTGTTTTAACTTTTTAACTGTCACCAAAGCCCATATTTGTACTAGTGTATGTTTTTGTCCGTAGTGCCTCTCCAGTGGATTCAAAAAATTTACCAAAACTCTGTTGTATTCCTGGGACGGATGGATGCGGTTGCGTTGTCGGTACATCATTGATTTTAGGTTGTTCAGTGCCTGGACCTTCTGATCGTGATGACAGTATGATGTGGATGCTTGTATAGTCAAAATCTCCCGGAGCCACTGGATGGAATAGATGATTTGGGAGACGTTTCGTTGCCGAAATGATGCTATCAAGTCTTCAGGGACTTCATTTCCAAGAGACATCCTTTGAACCATCTTCTGAATCTTGGACTATCGTATGGAATGGGATGCGGTGAGCAGTCCCCAGTTATATTTCTGTTAGATCCGATGGCGCAGACAAACATGTGAATATATCTCTATGGCGTTCTTTTGGAGTCTTCGATGCACATGTACGGCTTCGTGTTGAGAAATTCTTTCATTGCATCGTCTTGAATCCATGTCCACGGGATTTGACACAAGCTTATTGTACTCTTCTGGATGTGACGCTGAGATGCTCAGAATATCATATGGATGAAATACTCTGGATAGTTAAGTGGTAAAAATGAGTCTTTGGGTTATCTTGGCTCCCCCTGCTTCTTCAAGAAGATGTTTCAGCCGTGTCTCTGGTTATCTCATGAATCTTTGGTGGTCGTCGGGATGGACTGCGATGAGAAGTCCCCAGTCGTGTTTTTCTTTTATTTTTTTGTTTGTTTGTTTTTTTTTGAGAAGGCTTTGGATCCACCGTGGTTTTGTAAAGTATTGAAGGAATCTTCTAGACAGGGAGGTGATATTCTTGCGCTGCACCCTTAAAGATCAGGTGACCTCATTGTGCCTTTTGGTTGACTGTGTTTTCTGAGCTTTGACAGTGAAGGGACTCCGTGTATACCTCAGTCCTCAATTAAGGTTTACATGTTTACATGTTTGTAGTAATTGCTGCTTTGGTGAAGCTCTGGCTGGTATCAATGAATGAGCGACGACAGTTCTTGGTAGGAGATGTAATCAGGAGAGACTACATTATCATGGTAACAAAGTAGGTTGGGCGAGAGGGATTAAAAGGTGGCCATGACTACGAAGATCGGTTTGCTATGACTATGTTCCTTGACATGGGGAGCGTGGTGGTACGACCCTTTGTCGGAAGAAGCGTCGTTGAAGCATCTTAGGCTCTTGGAGAGGATGTTGAAGCTTAAGAAGTCAAACGCTGAAATTTTGGATTCGGATCCTAGAGTAGCTCATGTAGAGGATGCTAAAAAGGAGCGAATGCTGGAGCGGGCATTGAAGCGGAGCGGTTGCGTTAATCAGTGTGCTATGAGACTAGACACCCTTCAAGAAAGCAATAGCCAGGATTCCCTAATTCCATCTATGCATCGTGTTGTCCTGGAGAGGTTGGGGTTTGGAAACGACTTCTATGGTTGGAAACAACTCTTTCTATAATGCAGTGCAGTTGAGGGCTAAAAATGTGTCTTGATGATACGCCGTAGGGAAATATAGAATCTCATATAAGTGTTTCGTCACGATTTTGTGGGAGAAGTCCCTGTAAATCATGCAGCTCATGACAAGAAGAGTGTCTTTGTGAACTCGGGAGGTTGGTGATTTTCTTTTCCTCGATTTTGGAGAAGTCATTCCTGATATTTACGTGTGATCAAATTGGATCGCTGATCCCCTTATACGGGGCGTCCAAGAGCGGCGCGGACCTCTCCATCTATAAACGCACGTCCTGTTGAAGTATCTTTGTCTTTTCATCAAATCAGCAATGGTAAAAGGAGTTCGGTTTCTTACGACCTTTTCAGTATCTTGCCCCGATAGTGGAGTAGCATCTCTGGTGTCGGTTGGAGCTGTCACGCTTGAAGAAACATTGGGGCGGCGAAAAGGCTCAGGTTCTGGTGATCATAAGTGTATCGAGCAGAGATTGATGGAGTCATGGCGCTTCTTTGGATGGTTGCGGAGTGGAGAGGATGGCGCTGGAAGGGCGCAAGATTTCATCGCTGGCATGCACATCAGGTAAGCATGTCTGGTAAGTGCGTATGGTAAGCACGTCTGGTAAGCATGTCTGGTAGGGGTATCTGGTAACCTCGTCTGGTGAGCTAGTCTGGTAGGCACGTCTGGTGAGCTTGTCTTGTAGGCGCGTCTGGTAAGATCGTATGGTGAGATTGTCGATGCTGGCTTGGCGTAGCACGGACTTGTCCTTGCGGGCCCTGTTTCCTCTTCCTCGTATATTTGTTATCACGTCCTGGTGTTATCGGTAGCGCGATAGTGATAAAGTGGGAAAGCATATCCTTGCTATGTGCTCTATTGTTTCTCTTTCAATTTTTTTTTTGTTTTCTTGTGCTGGTGCAAACCATAGCCATAGGTATGCCTTTCCATAAATCTATAAAAATATTTTTCTTCCGGACTGGTGCAAACCCTAACCATGGGTATGCCTTTCATAGATTTGTGGAAATACGTCCTCATAAATAATTATTCGAATGTCGTCAAAGTAACATCTGCTAATAGTGACAGGTATTCATTGCTGTGCAAAGTATCCACGTACGGGTAGGTGACCTCTTTTTTTTTTTGAAAGGCAAACAAAGCGCCTGGTTTATGGTTTTTTTATTTCCTGGACTTCTTGGGTTGATAGATAAAATGTTACCTTGACGGTTTTTGGGTTATTATTTTTGGAATGAATTGTTTAGGAATTGATTGTTTTGGTTATGACTGAAAGTGATACAGACATCCCAGGAAAACCATGGAACCGTGTGTTGGTAGATGACATGGGGTAAACTATGTATCTTGTCTTGAAAAATTGAAATAAAAAACCACGTATCCTGTCTAGGTAAGACTTACTTGGTTTTTAGGTCTCCTGATGAAAAGTGAACCTTCCCGGTATAAGACCGCGTCTATGGGAAACACCACCATGGGAAGTCCCCAGTCATTACTTGAGCCGTCTGATAACCGAGCCATTGATCCTTGGGTGGATCGTCTGCTTCTATCCTCTGAGAAGTCCCTAGTCATCCCTTATCGTGTCATGATTGATAATCGAGTCGTCGAGTGACTGAATCGGAGTCAGTCGCCTTCCCCTACCATCTTGACGCCTGGGTCGAAGAACGAGATCGACAGTTGAAAATTGACATTGTAACCGATAGATCAATCTTCCCGCTGTGGTCGCCAATTATTTATAGGTGAAAATAGTTTTTACCGGTTTTGGTAATTGCGGGTGTGAAAGGTGAGAAACTGTTTAAACCCTAAACAAATATACTGCAAGGGAGTACTTTAAGTTCGATAGATCAATCTGTACAAGTCCGGCCTAAACCAAGAAATGGCCGTTCCAGACTTTCTTCGATCACAAAGAGGAGGAGAATGGGTTGGTTTTGGAGAGGGAAGCAAAGAGCGTGTGAGAGAAGAATAGTTTATTCTGGAAGATCAATTGGGTTTCTACAACTTGTTTTTCAGAAAAGTAGCAGTGCTCACGAGGGGAGCTAGCAGGTAAGTATTCTGAGTGTTCTCTTGTCCGAATGAACTTGTTGTTCAAATGGAAATAGGTAAGACCTATTTAAACAAGTTGAGGTTGAAATGTACCCTGGTCTCATTAAGGAGTGGGGAAGTAAATGTGAGGAGGTGGTAACCGTATGCATGGACTTGATGTCCCATAAAGTGGTTAATGCATGAAATTGGTTTTCATGAAACTGTTAACGTTATGGAATTGATATTCCATAAGGTTTGTTAACTCATGGCTTTATGTCCCATGAATGTTTCCCACATAACTCCCATATTTACTAGGTGCCTCACCCTTATGACACTTCCTTATGAGGGGCGTAGTGTACGCCGCACCCTGTAGACCACCAAACCAATACACAAAGAGAATCCCCCTTTTTGTGTTGATGTTTCGAATGTTTTGGAAAACATGTAAAACATTGTTGTGGCTTGGCAGGTCGAGCTTGGGGAACTTGCTATCCAGGTGACCTTCGACGGTGAGATATTGCATCTTGAGAGGAGGGGAAACCATTGATCGTTGCACGCCTTCATTTTGGTAGCCGCGTAGTGAGGTCTAACAGGGTGGCACGGCTAGGGTGTGTTTAGAATTGGCATGAGGAACCAAGGGTTTGCCATGGGCGTATGGCATGGCTAGGGCCAAGGCGAGGGCACTTGGCTTGGCATGTCATGACTAGCATGGCTAGGGCCAAGGAAAAGTGTGTTTGGCATGGCGCGGCTAGCTTGGCTAGGTTTGGTTTGGATTGGAATGTGGGGCCAAGGGGTAGCCATGGGTTCATGGCATGATTAGGGCCTAAGTCAAGGGCGCTGGGCTAGTCGTGGCGCGACTAGCACGGCTAGGGCCAAGGCATGGTGTGGCTAGATTGTCTAGGTTTTGTTTGGATTAGTATATGGGGCCAAGGGGTAGCCACCGGCGTCTGGTGTGACTATCCTGGACTAGGCGCGCAACCAAGATAGGGTTTCGGGTCTAAGGTCGTGAGGGGACTTTAGACGACCAGGATTTGCTCCTGAATTTAAGGAAAACCGTTGATTATTGCCTTCATTCACTTTGGTAGTCGCATGAGGAAGGCCAGCATGGTGGCGCGGAATGAGGGGCCATGGTTTGGCATGGCGTGGATAACTTGGACTAGGCGCGTAACCAAGTCAGGGTTTCGGGCCTAAAGTCGTGAGGAGACTTTAGACGGCCAGGATGTGCTCCTGGGATTGAAAGACAACCGTGGATTGTCGCCTTGATTCACTTTAGCAGTCGTGAAAAGAAGGCCAGCAGGGTAGCGCGGTTAGAATAGCTAGGGCCATGGCATGGATCGGCTAGCTTGGGCTAGGTGTGGATGGCATGATTTGCAATTGGCTCAAGGGTGCGACCAGCATGGTTGGCATGCTTTGGAGGGGTTGGGTGTAGCTGGCATAATTTGCCATTGGCACACGAGATGTGGCTAGCATAGCTAGGGCCATGGCATGGTACGATTGGCAGTTCGCGGCTAGCTTGGTCTAGGTGTGGATGGCATGATTTTCCATCGCCACAAGGGTGCGGATAGCATGGTTGGCAAGCTTTGGCGCTGTTCGGGTGTGGCTGGCATGATTTTCCATTGGCACACGAGATGTGGCTAGCATAGCTAGGGCCATGGCACAGTGCGATTGGCATGGTTTGGCAAGCTTGGGCTAGCTGTGGATGGCATGATTTGCCATCGGCACAAGGGTGTGACTAGCTTGGTTGGCATGCTTTGGCGTAGTTTGGGTATAGCTGGCATGATTTTCCATTGGAACACGAGATGTGGCTAGCATAGCTAGGGACATGGTATGGTACGATTGGCATGGCGCAACTAGATTGGTCTAGGTGTGGCTGGCATGATTTTCCATCGGCACAAGGGTGCGGCTAGAATGGTTGGCATGCTTTGGTGCAGTTCGGGTGTGGCTGACATGATTTTCCATTGGCACACGAGATGTGGCTAGCATAGATAGGTCCATCGCACGGTGCGATCGACATAGCGCGGCTAGCTTGGGCTAGCTGTGGATGGCATGATTTTCCATCGGCACAAGGGTACGGCTAGTATGGTTGGCATGCTTTGGCGCGGTTCGGGTGTGGCTGGCATGATTTTCCATTGGCACACGAGATGTGGCTAGCATATATATGGCTATGGCACAATGCGATTGTCATGGCGCGGCTAGCTTAGGCTAGGTGTGGTTGGCATGATTTGCCATCGGCATAAGGGTACGGCTATCATGGTTGGCATGCTTTGGCGCGGTTCGGGTCTGGTTGGCATGATTTTCCATTGGCACACGAGATGTGGCTAGCATAGCTAGGGCATGGCACGGTGTGATTGGCATGGCGTGACTATCTTAGGCTAGGTGTGGCTGGCATGATTTGCCATCGGCACAAGGGTGCGGATAGCATGGTTGGCATGCTTTGGCGTGGTTCGGGTGTGGCTGGTATGATATTCCATTGGCACACGAGATGTGGCTAGCATAGCTAGGGAATGTCACGGTGCGATTGGCATGGCGCGACTAGCTTGGGCTAGGTGTGGCTGGCATGATTTGCCATCGGCACAAGGGGAATTAGGGTTTGGTTTGTCGTAACCCTAATTTTAAAAATAAACCCCGGTAATTATTAGAGACATATTAAAAGCTATTAAATGCGCCTAGTAAATACTTGTTTTAAATGTATGCTAGGGTTTAGCGTTTTACAATTTTAACCCTAAATTAAAAACCACCATCAACACTATCTTACTTACTTTATTTTTTTGTTCTCTATGTTGTTAATTTGGTTGAGTGACTTCATAAAATTTCAGGAGCAGGTGTGTGATAACATTATATAGCATAGAAAAGATGTAAAGATTTTGGTAAATTTTGGGTTATGTGAAGGTGCCTTGGTAGCTGAGGGTGAGGACGAAGAAAAAGATCCGTTAGAGAATGAAAATGTGGTGAAGAAAGAATATCTGTTTGAGAAGGGTGAGGAAGAAGAAGAAGAAGATCCGTTAGAGAATGAAGATGTGGTGGAGAAAGAAGATCTGTTTGGGAAGGGTGAGGAAGAAGATCTGGTACAGTCTAAAACTATTTTTGAACCCAAGATTGTTTTGGATGATAAGGTTCCATAGGAGGGCAGCATGGATGAAGAAGCACGTGTGGCACCTCCTAGCTCCCAATATGATTTTCTTTGTTCTAGGACATTAACTTCAGTTATTGCTTGTTTCGAGTCTCTTGTGGAAAATGCAATGATTGGTCATACAGAGGATTTGAAAAAGACAGTGTTTGGTGAAACAGAGGTATTTAAAAGTGCAGTGAAGCATCAGTTTGAGGAGTTAAGCATCCAGGTAAGTGATAACCATAAAACAATGTTGGATAATGTGGAGTGCTTAACTGTGGAGATCAAATCAGTGAAGGATAAGATTGTTGAAATCCAGACATGCATTGCATTGTCAAAGACAAAAATGGTGAGTTAGTTGGAAATTTTTGTTATGTTAGTTTTTTAGATGGTTACAAATAGAATAAATATGTTTAGATAGAAGGTTATATCTATTCGAATATTAAAGTTTTATTGAACTCATATTATGTTGTTCTAACATATGTATGTTTTAATAAGGGACTCCACCTGAAGGACATTACGAAGAAGGAGATCTGAATGGTGAGGCAATGCAGAACCTAGATGTGAGTCCTGGAAATGGATCCAACAAAGGTGGATCAAGTCCAGCACATCTGTACAATCCTCCAAATAAGGATGTTGTTGTGAGCCGACCTGTTGTAAGTATTTTGTACTTTTTTCAGAAAATTGTCATGGTATGATATTTATGTTGTTCTAAATTATGTATGTTTTAACAGGGGACTGCACCTAAAGGACATTATGAAGAAGGAGATTTCAATGGCGAGGAAATGCAGAACCTAGATATGAGTCCTGACAATATACACAATAAATACATAGTATATCCTAATACAAGTACATTGAGAGCATTTGCTCTGCTAGTCCGTGCTGTAGAGGTCCTAGTGATCGGAAAAATCATCTCTTGATGAAGTGGATAATAGGAGAAGATGAAGAACATAAAGACAAGGATTTTTCATTAATTAGAATCAATCTTGGTTACATGGATAAAATATCCTTTACATACATGGAAAATGGAATACCAAAAGACTTCCATTTTGTACCGCACATCTATGGGCCGTAGGCCCTGTAACATTCCCCCTTGTGTGGTTCAATAACAAAACTTTATACATAATGCTTCTTCAAATGTCGTTCTCTCCTTGATGACTTGTGCCGAAATCAATTGCCTTACTAAAACTTTGACAAGTAAAACCACAATTGGATAAAACCTTGATACAAATCTTCACATGCAGTACTTCACATGTTGTGTCGTACTTTACACGTAATTCATCACATGCAATACGATCTTCAAAGATCGAAGAATCTAAGTTAATTGCCTCGTTAAAACTTCGTCAGGAAAATCTTTAGGAACAAAACCTGAACTAAAAAAAATGAGTACAATATTAAGAAAACTTACAACATAGTTAGACTCGAATATGTTGCCACATTAAAACTTTGACAACGGAAAAGAGTACAACGTGGCAGGTGCAAGTAAAGGTGTTTCGTTGCACATGATCACTTTGCTCCATTGAAGTTGATTAGTCGCTTCACAACTCCTAAGGAATAAAATCTTTGTGGGAAAGACAATAACCTTAGCTGGGAAATTACATTTTCGGTGTTTGTTGTTGTCTCATTAAAAACCTTGCCTACAATCAAAACCCTGTGGGAAAAAGTAACCTCGGTGAAGTAAAATAGTTCAACACACTATTAGATGCTCCCCCTGATGTCATAAAATTTTCATTAGTCTGAAGCAGTCAAAAGTAGTTTATCACACTTTACTTTGGTGACCTGGATGTTTATAAGACACTATTATTGATTCTGGAAGTTACATTGCTTAATATAATATCGCGTTTCATTTTTTTGATTCAGATATTTTCAGTAATATCAACTCGATCTTTATGTCTTCAACGTTCAACATACTTGATTTTTTTAGTGTTGTATCGCTAAAAACCTTGTTGAGTAACAAAACCCTTTGGGAAAAACTATTATCGATCGAAGGGAAAAATAATACAACACAACTTCATTTTCGAAGTAAAATATGTATACATCATTTCCTTGGATCCTCCCCCTGATGTCGGGATCCCCCCAGATACTTTCAGAGTTGTTCCAGACAGTTCCTTTAGTCATGTATTTTTCGAAACTGAATATTTGTAATGACTTAGAAAATAATCTACCATATCTCCCTCTGATTACTTTCGTTGGAGAACAGATTATTGTTCCTTCATAATCAACAACTTTTGGATTGCACTTTCATTAGCATTACTTTTAATGTCTTTGTAGGGATAATACAAATTTATGTCAATGGTTAATTTTTAGTACATGATTACATTCACTATACCATTCCTATGATGTTGCGTTGGCGCGGAGCTATATCTATCTAACAGTTCCCTGAGAATATAAAATTTAACCGAGTACATTATTATACTAAGTACAACAATGCATTTATTTTAATTAGATATGGGAATTTCATCTCCCAACACATCTTCATCATATTCCTTTGGAAGAAATGGTTACTTACTTACATTTGAACCTCGACTAATCATGGGATTGCTATCAGGATGCATGTCTTTGTTAAATTTCCTGACAACTTTAGACATATGCAAACTAGTGGAATAATATACCACAAGCTCAGTTTTCGATCTAGCTTTCCCTAGATTTTTTATCTCAAATTCGGATTTTAAATAGCTTTTAAGGTCTCTTATTACATCAAGAGTACACATCATGTCTGTACCATTAACATAAATAGATAAAATTCCAAATTAGGAACTTTCTTATGAATACACAAGGAAAAATAACTTACTTGTCTATCCCCTCCAAATCAAATAGCCACATAGACAGGTATACCACATCTGCTTGATTACTTGAATCTATAAGTGAGCGTTATATCTAACTGTAAATGCACTCTGTGGTTTAGAGTCATTTATTTGGGAAAAAAATGTCTATCAAGTACTTTTGTAAATATCTTATGTCTCTTGATTATTTCAGAGATACATAACAACCACATACATGTGGTACATTTCAAGTCCTTTTGAAATTACCAAGCTAACTAAGTAACGAAACTCTATAATGTTCATTACAAGAGAACAATTCCAAGACTTTGTGAGAAACCTCGCGCCACAAGGCGAGTCTTTGTACTTTAAGACTACTTTCTTCTTATTATGCTTTATGACAAATTAATTATGTATGTCCAATAGGATTTACACTTGGTTGGTTAGCATTACCACACCAAATACCTGTATAATTGCCAAAGAACTAAGTTCTACCTGGATTGCGTAGGCCAAATATGCCATTTATTTGAAATTAATCAAAATAAAGCATGGTTCGATCTCATTGTGCTCTACTTCTGGTGCAATTATTTATGGATTATATCATCACTATGCACGCATGATCCTTCCATTGACTCATCATCATGTCACAACCAAAGTTTCTATACGTCGGAAACAATCATCATGTCACAACCAAAGTTTCTTTATGATTATGCCCAAAGCCTGTATGAGTCAGTTTCCAACATTTCATTTTCGGATTCAATATGATTCAATAATTCAAATATTATAGTGAATTACATTGCACAAGATTGACTCACTAGTTTCTCTAAAATATATTTCTTCCAAATATATTAGAGACTATAAAAGATGCAATCAATTACATTCTCATCATTTTCATGTTCCACATGATACCCATTTGCACGGGTTACTTAGGAATTTAACAAGGTATGATTATCTCTTGGTACATATACAGATTTTGCTACGTCTTTGTTCTATCTAGTAAAAAATGAACAGTGTTGTGCTCGATAAGATAGTCAATTGGCTAGGGAAAGTTCTTGTTTCCTTTAAAGTTGACGTGAAAATTGGTTGTTACTATGATACACATACGCATTATATTGTATATACCAACACCTATGACTAGGTGCATTTCCAACTCTTTTATTTATGATGAGAGCTATAATTACCTTTTAGCTGATCCCATGTTCAATTGATACCTATACTTTGGTGTCATTACTGCTGGGGAAAAAAGAATAATATTTTTTGTCTCATGATATATATGTCCCTTTTCACATGATTTATATGAGTCGGTACGTCTAACCCTCATTAGTTTGGGGTTCTTTTCATTTTCAATTTTGCTACATTTAGCTTAATTTGAGAAATTTATTAATCTCAATAGGCCAAGAGAATCTCACTACACATGTTAACACTTACTTTAGGTCGAGTAGAAAAGGTCTCTTGTTGTCATATTTCAATAGATACCGGTTCGTTAGTATCATGGATGAAGTAGAGAAATGGAAATTTTCTGACTCATATCACCTTTTGTGAGTTCTTCCAAAAAAATTTGGAATACATGTGATTTTATGTGCAACGTATCTTTTGAAAATACCGACTTTTAATAGTCGAGCTGTGGATTGCATCCCACAGAACATTTCAAATTTTGGAAGAAAATATCAATTACACAGTAATGGTGCTCAAGTACTTCTAAACCCCAAATAAATACGTTGGAATTGAGTTGGTACAACCAATTAAACAAAATATATAATCAACTATAGCCAATATCATATTCAAAAGAACAAAATAATAACAAGACCAAAATTCTTAATGGTCGATATCAACATTCATAGTTTAAATTGACCGTTTATATAATATGAACTTATCTTAAGGCAAAATAAGCAAAACTAGGCAAGGTCTAAAAACAAATAAATAGGCCTAGCAAGTGCTCAACGTAAAATAAACCCACATTATAGTTACATACCTCAGACTTTGGTTCCCGATGTACACACACAAAACCGAAATAGCCTTAATCGCGCACAACCAGAAACCAGGCTAGAACAGGACAAACAGAAACCAGGAAACCGGGTTGGATCGGGACCGAGTTGAATCGGGACCGGGTTGGATCGGGACATTTCACTTTCTCCGAGTTCAGACATGGTTTACAGAAACCCTTTGGTCTCCATGGATCTGGATGGAGCAGACGTTTTTTTCTCCTCCTTCCCCACAACAGACATCAACGAATCTGGATGAGACGGTCGCTCTTTTCCCTCCTTCCCCACAATAGACAATAACAGATAAAGATGGAGCGGGGATTTGATTGTCCTTCTCCTCCTTTTACACAGAGTACCTACCGACGGATTGTGGACAAAACACAATCAATCACCGACATTACCATTACGAAAATAATATAATATTCATGAACACAAAATTGTTGTTGCTATCGTTTGATATAGCCGAAAGGTTGAAATCAATTTCCAACCAATCAATATGTTATAAACAGATCCAAACATCAAATCAATTCCTAGCGATTTTATTCAAGGAAAAGATAAAAAAATATATAGGAAAAAGTAGATCAAACTTAGCTTATTTGTTTCCAGCGATTATCGTCAGCTCTGCGGTATAGCATCGTGCATGATAACGTGATGCATTGGATAATAGGGGAAGATGAAGAACATAGAGAGAAGGATTTTCCATTAATTAGAATCAGTCTTGGTTACACGGATAACATATCCTTTTACATACATGGAAAATGGAATCAAAACTAGTCATAAAAACCCAAGTTGACCAAACTTGTGGTACAAAATCCCCACTCAAATGTTGGGATCCATTAAAACTTCATCTTAAACAAAATTGATACAAAAATCACAAAATTTTAAAAATTCATACAAAAACCCCAAATTTCAAAATTGGTTTCATCAAATTCTTTGGGGTTTCATCAACCGCGAGGTACTTTTGTTTTGTTGGGTTTTTGTGTTACTTTTGTTTTGATGAGTTTTTTGTGAATGGATAGTGACACCTTCGGGGTTATAACCCGCAGACCGAAATGCATTGGACCGCACAACTATGAGCCGTAGGCACTGTAACATCTCTTTATTTCAACTGCATAAATACATTTGCTTTGAAATTATCATGTGACACGCAAGTGTAGACATTTTGTACATGTTTAGGTTAGGCATATGATGTAAGTGAAGTGTAAGTAAAAGTTGTACCCTACATATAAAAACAGAGGAAACATCTTTTGAGGTTTGAGTATTCCAAAGAATCAGTGGGAGAGTAGGGTTTTTCCAGCCGCCTTTCAGATCCTTTCTTCTTCTTAAATCAATAAAGTAAACAACAAATGTTTTTACATCGTTTCTTCTTCTTAGATCTGAACTCCGATTCAGGGGGTTTTTCAGTTTTGCTCTTGTATTCAGCTCTGATTTGTCTAGATCTTCTGAAACATAAGCTCAAGATCAGCTCAATTGATCAATCAATGGGAAGGAAACAACAAAATCCACAAATAATGGCTTCTTATTATGGATCTATAAGAGTGGTTTTTGTATGGGAATCCGGTGGATGGAAGAACCGGACTTCCTTTCAATTCAATTAATTAGCATTATGGTATCTCCTCTCAAAACAATTGTATGGATTTCTATAAAATAAAACTGCCACTTCCGCCGCCACCTTCATTAGAATCACTCTTACCACCACAACAGCCACCAACATACTTGTTTTGTGTGAAAGTACCGGAAGTTCGGAAGAAAATAGATTCGGTATCCATGAATGATGTACGTTTTTAGACATGGAGAATGTATCTACACATTGCAATTTCACAAATGTGTGGCAACATTACTTCGCGACCTCTCCTAAAGAGGTAGTTTACTTTCTTATGAATTGTTTATTATGCAGATAGTTCTGTTAGAAATTGAGCTCTCTAATTATCACTACTTAGACATAGAAATGATACTAACTTGATCAAATGGGAAACAGATTTAAAATACAAGGTACACAGATGGCTTACTGTTACGGTTGCAAAAGTGGAATCTGGTGGTGGAAGAAACAAACATAATGATTTCTCCTATCAGCACAATTTTTTGTTCGATTCCACCACTTCTACTTGCGGACCCCAGCTGCTACAAAATCACTATTATCACAACTACTAGAAAAATCACCAACAACAACGACACAACTAGCAGATTCATTTCTACTAACTTTGTTACACTTCAATGATCGAGTTTCATCTGAACAGTTTGTTCCTCAAATATTTGAAGAAAGTGACTGATGAAATCACAAAGACTGGTTGCACTTTGAGCATCAAGTACCTATTTTTCAGAGTAGTAGCTAATTTATCGGATCATTAAAGAGGTAGGAATCAAAGCTAAATGCAAGTATTTCAGTAATTCAGTTTCATTATTGTACTGAAAGATGTCTATTAACATAATTTGTTAAATCTACAATTATTTATTTTTTGAAATTTAATTTACAATTTTTTTTTAAAAAAATGAGGGGTTTGCCGTCCAATTCGTAGGCTAAAGATAGGGTTGAATTCGATTTCTGGGCTTACCTTAAACAAACAGTCTGTGTAGATTTTGAAATGTGAAATGATTTATTTCATGCTAGGATTTGTTTTATCAAATACATTCCATTGCTATAACCCTAAATACACCCACTCCACTACTGCTATAACCCTAAATATATTTATTTCAGTTTTCATTATACTGCAAGTGTTAGATTGTTCCGATATAAACTCCATTTCATCAATTGGTTTGCATATGCTTAAAAACTAAGACTATGCTAATCTGGCTTTGCTTTTGTTTATCTCTTGCATTTATTAGCCTCTCCTAATGTAAACTCATTTCTGAAAATGTTTTAGTGTATCAACTGAGCTTGGAAACAATATTTGGTACACATAATGTTTGAATCATGATGTTATACTCTACCGATTGGTGTTTGAAAAGACATATCATTTGATTATTTCTATGACTGTCGATCATTCATTAGTATTCTGCCTTATTTCTCTTAGCATCTCATTTGGCTTCGGCACATGCTCTTCTTGTAGATATGGTAATGTTCATGGAACCGTACTTGAGAAACGCTGGAAAGGCTCAACTCGAAGAAACCTGTTCACTTCCTCTGGAAAGGCACTTTGCATGTTCATCTGGTGTTTCTTCATGATTTTTTCGAGTTCTTTTTCGATTACCATTTCAGCATTTGCGATGGACCCATCCAGATGTGGAATGATATTGTTAGTGCATTTCCTTACAACATGAGGCTGCCTGATCCTTTCACCACAATGGGGGGTTTATTGGAGAGCCTAGTGGGGCTAGCTTATCACTTTTATTGACCTTATTAAGAATCCTAGACATAATTTTTGAACTTGCTCCTTCACGAGATTGAGAAAGTTGTTTGAACCCGTCTTAAGGTTTTGTGGGAGCCAAAAGCTCCATGACAGTTTAGTATCTGATGGGGCAAACTGGTTCTTCTGCGAATTGTACATCTTATTCTTGTTATTTCGTGTACTTTACGTTTGGAACTTTCTAATTCTTTTTTTAGAAATGTAATAAGCTTAGGATTATCATGACAGAGTTAGTGCTCCAGTTTGATGGGCAGTTCCAAGTAAGAGTGCCAAGTGATGTTTGAGTCCGACATGGATAATCTGGAGCGGCCAGGTAAGTTGGGTAATCACACCAAGTATAAACTATCCTAAACACCCGTGCATCAGAAAAAATGTCCCCATATCGCAACCAATTTCTGGGCATGAGTTTATGCAGCAACTAGAAACTTTACTCATCCGTTAGCTGAAGGAGAGATGATAGCAGCAGATGTACACATTTTCCTGCGAAGACATGGACATGAAAATCCCTGAAACATTAAACATCTAAAGTTAACCCTACATACACCTCAAAAATGAAACATCTATAATTACATCCTTTTTACACTTCGAAGATACTTACTCTCTGTGAATTACACTCTGGTAATTAGTTAGTTACCACTACGACATTCGAAAGAAATGCCTTACCCTCTGAGGAAGATGCATTAGTAGTTAGTCAGCACCTGTTACATGTATGATGAAACCTCAATAAATACCGTTCTATTTTTCTTAACTCATTTACTCTTCTCTTCTCAAAAAAGTTCATTTACAATACTACTAAACCTTTGCATCCCATATAATTAATATCTTTAGAAATTCCTTACCCTAAAAAAAGTTCATTCTTTGGGTTATTCGTTTTCTTCTATATTTAGTTGTGGTTTAACATCAAACAAGTGCACTATAAGTCGAGACGGAACTCTAGATTTGATACATTAGAAAGTCTGCAATGTGTGCTATTTGCAGTTATTGAAGTGTAGCAGCATTGATCGGTAAGATCTCACTTAAAGTATGTTGTTTTTCTCTTCAGTATTATATATGAAGAACTCTTCTTATTATTTAGTACTACTAATACTACTATAGACTACTGATTCACTTTTTTCATCACTCGGTTTCTATCTAGGCCTAATGTACTTAGGCGCGTGTGAACCTTGCATAATAAACCGCCTTGGAAGAAATTATTTGCAGTTCGGTAAACGGTTACATGCCTAGTACGTCCATTCAACGCTTAGTGTAAAGTTTGCATCTCTAGAACTATATTACTAATCATGTTTAAAGAGATACCAACTTACATTAAGTGTCCAATGGCCACTATAATTTTCCCCAATCAGATTGGTATTGGACGCTGCGATTAACATCCTCCATATGTTTTGGCCGGCCTTGGGAGAGACAGAGTTAATGGTAGTTTCAACCAGAGGATATATTTACAACTTCAAGTTAAGCTTAATTCTCTATTCTAGTCAATAAGTTTGCTGCTCTTTCTATACTCATAAAATTTAAATTTTCTCCAGAATAGAATTTGATAATTGAACAGGTTGGAGTTCTTAGATCATTATGCAATGCTGATGTTAAAGCTTATAAAATTTTTTTCATGTATCAGTTCTTTTTTTTTTTCAATTGCTTTTAATGTTCAAGTTACACCAAATGCCTCTACCCCTGTCCTTCTTCGTCGCAGCAGCCGGACAAACCTTTGATAGTTTTTGAGAGTATTTGCTCTTCTAGTTATTACTTTTGTAGTTAGAATTTGTGCTGCAGGGTCCTCTAGTGATCAAACAGATCATCTCTTTACTTCAACTGCATGCATACATATGATTTGAAATTGTTGATATGGCCACCATGGCACCATAATGAAATGGTTGATAATTAATCTCACACCTTATTTACAGTACATATTTGTACGTACAATTTAGGTTATAAACCTAATGTAAAAAAAGTGTAAGTAGGAGTTTTAACTATATAAAAAGAGAGTCATCTTTAACTTAAGCTCTCAGTGTTTCAAACAATCAGTGAGAGAGTAGGGTTTCTACTCCGCCTTTCAACTTCTCCTTCTTGTTAGATCTGAACTCAAATACAAGAAGGGGCTCTCAGTTTTCCTTTTCTATTTGAAATCTGACTAATCCTAATCTGCTGAAAAATAAGCTCACTTAGTTAGGAAACAACAAAATCAACAAATGGCTTCTAATCATGGATGTGAAACTAGTAGTTTTGTATGGGAATCTGGTGGTCGATCCAGCTTTCAATGCAGCAGCATAATGATATCTCCTCTCATAACAATTGTATAAGTTGATTGCGAATCCTCTACTCACGCCACCAGCTGCAATTGATTTGATTCAAGAAGAGAGTGTTTACATCGGTCTCGTGATATCTTCAGTGAGGCTATCACTATCTATTAATCTTTCAGCACCGATGATTTCAGCCCTGCTGATCTGATTCCAAAATACGGTGGACAAAACAGATCAAACACAGTAGGATTTTAAAGTAAGAGGTGGGAGATTCAAGTTTCAGTTTCGAAGGTTGTTCACGCTAATTTAAAACAGTCAAATATGATTAATCTAAACACCAAATTAGATTCAGTTTGATGAGCCTTATTGAAATAGCAGTTTAGCAACTCTAAATATGATCATTTTCAATTTCATTATTATACTACAAGTGCTGAGTTAGATCTTATATTTGAATCTACCAATTGTTTAACTTCATTATTTAGGATTTGGCTTCCAATTTGTTGATAAATTATAGACAGATTTATTGAGATTATAACCATTATAGTTCTTCACAACCGTTCGCCAGCGACTATCAACTAGATGTAAAGAAGCAGATACTAAAAGTATCCGAAACCCTCAAATCTATTTAAGTTTTTGACGAGTTCTTAAAAAATTTATGATCAAGATGATTATAGTAGTCATCTTTTGTTGCTTGTTTATTCTGTCTTGCAATTTTGTTGTTAGTCAATTCTTTTGCGAGTTTTTTTTTTTTTCTTCAATTGCTTTTATTGTTCAACGTACACCACCAGAGCTCTCGTGATTGAAATTGAAACTGCGACTCAAAATCAAGAATTGTCGTAAGTTGATTTAAGAGGAAGGAAAAAAATCAGGTGTAAGGGAGTGTTCAGAAGATCTAAAGTGCATATCAATGTAAATATGCAATTGTGTTTGGAAACCTGTTTACCTCTTTAACATTTAACATAACACAGAGAATACACGAAAAATCTCAATAGGCCTTTGCAATTCTTGGTGTAACTCTTTAACCACGTTTTTCTTTTTCTTTTTTTTGTTCCAGATCCCACATTGATTCTTAAATTGAAAATTGAGCAGCAGAAATTACAAGCTCCCATGGCCATACATTGATTTTTAATTGATACTGAGAATTCCATATTTATTTACTAGATAGAAAATAAAGTACAACAGACTCTATTACAAACATTGATTATATAGTTGTAGCCTTCTGCAATTAAAAAACAAAAAAAATAAAAGAAATGGAGCCAATAATAAACACAAAAATGTTATTTCTAAGTAGATGTATTTTCTATCTCCGGGAGTAAGACAGCTAATAGTATAATTGATAAGAACCATCACGGAAGGTTTCTAAGCTACAAGACAACTTATTAACGAATGTTTACGTGAAAGATCATACTTCGCCAGCTAATAGTATATTTTATTACTAGTTCAGGAAACAAACAGTCACTTAGGCACTTCTAAACAACAACGTAGGCCCGTCAAAAAATTTAGGGTAAATTTATTAAATGCCCCTATTATAAGGCCCAACACAAATACCCTTATACAACAATATAAATATCCCTATCATTTAAATACTTTATCCATTAAAATATAGATTACCTTAATACCCTCACTTAAAATATTATTTTCCATTTAAAAATCTTATCTATTAAAAAATAGATTTTTCTATTATTTCATTTCACCACCACCAACAGCACCGCCGCCACCACCACTCCGCCGCTTCCACCACTCCGCCACCACCACCACTGTTGTTGCCTCCGCCACTTCGCCACCACCGCCGCCGCCACTCCGCCACCACCACCACCACTGTTGTTGCCGCCGCCACCACCACCACCACCACTGTTGTTGTTGCCGCCACCACCACCACCACTGTTGTTGCCTCCGCCGCCGCCGCCGCCATTAATATTAGGCGTCAACAACTGAAAATATTTGTTCATCCAAAAAATCAAAAGTTCAAAAATATTTGTCAAATTTGGTTGTTCATACCATTTTTCTATTGTTGATACACAAACCTTGGTTGTTGATACCATTATTCTATTGTTGATACACGAACCTTGGTTGTTGACTCCCTAAACTAAGGTCGATTTCTATTGTTGATACACAAACATTTGTTGTTGACTCCTAACACTAAGATCAATTTCTATTTTTGATACACAAATATTGGTTGTTGATTCCATTTTTCTATTGTTGATATACAAATATTGGTTGTTGATACCATTTTTCTATTGTTGATACAGATACACTGGTTGTTGACTCCCTAAACTAAGGTCAATTTCTATTGTTGATACACAAATATTGGTTGTTGATACCATTTTTCTATTGTCCTTGGTTGTTGACTCCCTAAACTAAGGTCGATTTTTATTGTTGATACACAAACATTTGTTGTTGACTCCTAACACTAAGATCAAATTCTATTGTTGATACACAAATATTGGTTGTTGATACCATTTTTCTATTGTTGATACACAAACCTTGGTTGTTGATACCATTTTTCTATTGTTGATACAGATACACTGGTTGTTGACTCCATAAACTAAGGTCAATTTCTATTGTTGATACACAAATATTGGTTTGTTGATTCCATTTTTCTATTAATGATACACAAACATTGGTTGTTGACTACCTAAACTGAGGTCAATTTCTATTATTGATACACAAATATTTGTTGTTGACTCCTTGCACTAAGATCAATTTTTATTGTTGATATACAAATATTGGTTGTACAAACAACATGGAAGGTAGACTTAGTGCCCCCATTCTTTATTTGTAAATGCAAAATTGAAAAACAAGAGAAAAAAAAAAAAAGACTGACTATGTATGATATTCCTTATAGCAAGATACTGCGAACATAGGACTCCTCGATCATCAACACCATTACGAGATTCACTACTCTATCATTATGAGATTCATTAGTCTATCATTCTACAAGCAATTTTTTGAAGCAATTACTCAGTATTATAAATTATTTGGTTGTGTTAGCATCAATGAGTAATGACTACAGAAGATGAAATGTAACCATTTACCTGTTGATGATAGCATCGACAATAACTTGGATGGGGTTTTGGTCTGTGAGGAGATGGATGATGTCCATTGCATTCTTAATTATGCGAAGTGACGTAATCTTGTTCCCGTTGTTTCGCCCATGCATCATCAGGGAATTGGTCAGCCTCTCCACAATGGGACATTGGGCCTTCCTAAACCTTTTTACTGAGTACCTACCAGCTGTGTGTGGGAGATATGTTGCATTCCTAGCAGTAACACCAACCTAATCCACCAATGACATGTCACTGACTTATGACATTAATCAAAAAATCCGATCAACAAAGTACCTACATAATTGTACAACTTAAGAGACATCGGAAGTTAAAAGACAATCGAGTAACATGAACATGGAATTCCTAAGGCACAGAACAATACCTCTGCCCGCTTTTTCTTGGTGGCTACGTGTAATGTTGTGTTACCAAACTTGTCAGGAAGCATAACGATAGCTGAATCTTCATCAAGAAGCAACTTAACCGCTTCGCATCTATGCTCTTTCACAGACACATGTAAAGCAGTTTGTCTTTTCTTATCAGTCCTGCGTGCCAGTTGTGGATACTTATCCAACAATGCTTTCACAATTTCTTATCAATCCTGCGCGCCAGTTTGTCCTCTCTTATCAGCCATATTATCACCATATTTCATCTACAAATGAAAATAAAACAAGGGACATATGATTACCTAGCAGAAATAGTTAGATTCCATGGATGCTTAATTTTAGTTTCACAAAATCAATACAGATTAGTTAGTTAGGACTGTAGACAGCAGGGAGCTATTAGAGTCATACATCCCTCGACACCCACCAAGGAACTTCCTTGTCAAGCTTGGTTAGGAGCCTGCAGCAAAAAAACAATTTCGCAAAATCATTACAGATTAGTTAGTTGGAACTGTAAACAGTAGGGAGCTCTAGAGATATCGCATTGGCATAAAAATGTGATAACAATCTAAACTAACAAGTCAATCAAAATTGCATTCATATGGAGTATAAAACTACCAACCTTAGTATGTTCATGACAGTCACTGCCTAATTAAATGAAATTTCCACTTTGCATATAAGTTGTTTCAACTCCAGTACTTGCATTTTTCATATAAGCTGCTCCTAATTTCATCTTCAAGTTATGATGTTGCAAAGACTCTCAATTCAACCTGAAACAGTAATAACCACTGCCATTATCCAACACAATCTCTGTGAAAACCTATCATTTCCAGGACTTATTACCATCAATAGTTGATGGAGTGGTATTCAACAACTTTTCGTCCAACCTCACCACCACCACCGCCGCCAGAATCAATATTATCTTCTATAATTAAGATAAAATTAATCATAGAAAATCTCAAAGTAGTTCTCTAGATTGTAAAACACTAACCTAGTGTCAAACCAGATTATGAACCAAAATTATCGTCAGAGAAAACAAATACAATCCACCTGAATCAACACAAAAACAACCACAAAATCAAAACTGAAAATCTCTGAAACAAAATGGTGAACATATAGATTAGTTATTAAGCCTCAACAAATTAAACATGCAAATCTCAAAATCGAAAATATAAATCGAAACATAAAACCATATCTTCTGATCTCTGGAATTTGATTTTAAAAACTAATTTCCAAACATAAAAGATGAATAAGAATGAGAGGTAGTAAATCAAGTGAAAATATTTTTTAGGAGGTGGTGGTGTTGCTTTTGGTGGTGAAATAGGATATAATCTAATCACCAGTGAAATCTCTCTCGCCTTCTTGTTTTTCTCCATAACGATGGAGCTGATGATGGAAATGATAGAGAGGGTGGACTAGGAGGTGGTGCTGGAAGTGATGATGGATTTGGTGGGGTGGCGGATCTAGTAAAGTTGGTGGTGGTGGTGGAATTCGTCATCTCTCACATAGATATGTTTCTCTGATTTTTTTTTGTTTCGGCGGAAACTCAGATCTAATCTAATTGATAAAGAGGGTATATCTGGAATAGATAAAAACCTTAATGGACCCCTGATGGGCTTAGGAATAGAGAGGGGTATTTTTATTGTATGATAAGGGTAATTGTGAAGCCCTTTAAAAGGAGGGTCATTTATATAATTCCCACAAATTTTTATGGGTGAAATGGACACAAAAAAATAGCAAGGATGAAATTGGATTCATCCTGGATTAAACTTAATAAATAGCGAGGATGAAACTGGATGCATCCTGTGTAAATCAAAAATAAGAAAAAGCATTTGAAAATCATGCTAGCCGTACCTCTGTGACGATGGCAAATCATGCCAACCACACCAACCACGCCAAACATGCTAGCCGTACCTCTGTGACGATGGAAAATCATGCCAGCCACACCAACCGAGCCAAAGCATGCCAACCATGCTAGCCGCACCTCTGTGCCGATGGAAAATCATGTCAGCCACACCAACCGCGCCAAAGCATGCCAACCATGCTATCCGCACCTCTGTGCCGATGGCAAATCATGCCAGCCACACCAACCGTGCCAAAGCATGCCAACCATGCTAGCCGCACCTCTGTGCCAATGTAAAATCATGCCAGCCAAACCAACCGCGCCAAAGCATGCCAACCATACTAGCCGCACCTCTATGCCAATGTAAAATCATGCCATCCACACTAACCTTGCCAAAGCATTCCAACCATTCTAGCCGCACCTCCGTGCAAATGGAAAATCATGTCAGCCACACCTACCCCCGCTATTCCAAACACACCTCTCCATGTCCCCATGCCGCGCCACCATACTGGCCTTCACTAAGCGTCTATCAAAACGAAGGCATACAACAATCAACAGTTGCCCTTAAATCCCAGGAGCAAATCCTGGTCGTCTAAGGTTACCAAGCGACCTTTAACCCGAAACCCTATCTTGGTCACGCACCTAGCCCAAGGTAGCCACGCCATGCGCCTATGGAAAACCCTTGTCCCCATATCCCAAGCAAAAACTGCACCTAGCCCATGCTAGTCATGCCATGCACCTATGGAAAACCCTTGGCCCCACATTCCAAGCCAAAACCGCACCTAGGCCAATCTATCCATGCCATGCACCTACGGCAAACCCTTAGCCCCGCATGCCAAGCCAAAACCGCACCTAGACCAAGCTAGCCACGCCATGCGCCTATGGAAAACCCTTGGTCCAACATTCCAATCCAAAACCGCACCTAGCCCAAGCTAGTCGCGCCATGCCAACAGTAGAATGAATTTTGTTTCACCCATGTTTAATCTTAGATGAAACTGAATTCATACAGTTTTAGATTGTGTTGAGTTAGGTTTTCCCCCATGTTGAAACCAGGATGAAAATGATTTCATCCTATTATAGATTAGGTTGAGCTGGTTTCATCATGTTCAAACTGGTTTATGTATGTTTATATTGCTCATTGTTATTATGGAGCACTATTTGTTGAGTGTTTGTGCTCATGTAATGGTAAACTGGCCCTTTTATCCATTACTGGGGTTCTTGTTTGCTGGGTTGTTTGTCTGTTGAGATATATGGCTACTTACTATCATTTTTGAACTACTGTTATCCTTATTATCTACAGCTTGTTTTTTTTTTATGGTTTTGAACTACTGTTATCCTTATTATCTTGCGGAATCCACCTGTGACCCAATCAACCTGTACCCATTTGAAAAATCTCAGGCCAGCATACTTCTACGCATCTCATACTCCATTATATTTCGTTTTAGCTCAACCTGCACCTGCATGCCTATGCCTGCTATTTCATCTCCATCTCAACTGCATCTTATTCTCTACTCATACATCCATCAGCACCTCATTTGAGCCTCATTCTAGCTTCCTATCATCAACTAGTAGCGCTATCTCTTCAAAGACATTGAACTCATGGCATCAGTTCCCATTACAACAATTGTAACTCATACTCACTGCACACCAACTTGACTTACCACTTTCCAGTTGTTTGAATTCCTAAACATACATATGATAGTTGCAGGTTCATCACAACCCAGGCCATTGCATTCAATCCTTGGCAGTTATCCATGCCTGCAATATAGAGCTCCACCATTTCAGCTACTGTAATCAAGCAACAACATATCATTTCGGCAGCAACAACGTCACAATACCAACTGAAGCTGCACATTACAACATCTCTGCAAGCCAACTCCAGATCTTGCATTTCCAGCTCAAACCCGCGGTACCAATTCTGCTTTATGAGACTACTCTGTTTTACGATAACAATTTTGCTTCATGATTACTATGTTCTATGAGATTACTAGTTTTATGAGATTGCCGTGTTTTATGTTACTCTGTTTTATATTGCTAAGATTATTCTGTTTTTGCTGAGATTACTCTGTTTTATGTAACTTCATATTTTCATTTTTTGCAGAGATCGAGTTCAATTAGAAGTTGGTGTTGTTGTTATTCATGAAGCAATGGTTATCGTGGAAGTAGGTGGAGAAGATGAAGTTAAATCTCTAGTAAGATCTGTTCTGTAGAATTTTCTTTTTTAGTTACCCAGAAACAGAGTACTCTGTTTAATATATTAACTCATGAAATAGTAAAGATTTGTAGAAGATAGGGACATATTTGTCTCTTCAGGTTAATAAATAAAAAAAATTCTGGGTCAAATATCCATTTTGGCTAAATGAACAGTATTTTTCAGTTTGTTGGCTATATAAACATTATCTAAAGCTAAGAATCTATTTCACCCAGGAATTTTGTGTTTTGGTCTTTTTGACCAATTTTGTGCATTGGCTTTGTATGTTAAATCGTTATATGCTTTGGTCCCTTTGATTCGAGCAAAACTTTAAAAAAACAACGTTGAAGACGTGGTATAGGCCACGATTTTCCATCTTCGGAGCCTGATTTGAAGAGCAACACACCCCAATCACTTAATATACCACTAAGTATAGTTAATTCGAATAATCTATCATGTTACTTCCTACTTAAAATGATGAACAACCGTCGCAAATTAAAACTTGGCCTAGTCAAATTTTGGAAATGGTGAACTCCGCAGGAAAATTAACCTCCTACCCATGGTTAATTTGCACACTATCCCTGATGAGAAGTACACACTTCATCATAGTTGCTATGGGGAGGAAGCTCAAAATACCCAATCTCTGCCGTCTATGAAGATTAGTCGGCCAAAAAATATGGGAACATTATTTAAATACCCCTCAAAATCCACCTCTTAAAATATACCCTTATTCAATTTTAAAAAATAACCCTATCTTCTGAAAAGTGGAAGCAACTAGCACAAGTTCCTTTCAGAAGTGGACGCAACTAGCACGAGTTGCTTCCAGAAGTGGACACAACTAGCATAAGTTGCTTCCAAAAAGTGGAAGCAACTTTCTCAAGTTGACTCCAGAAAAATTATTTTTTACCCCTCGGGGGTATTTGTGCAAGGTCAGCAAAAATGGAGGGTATTTTTAACATTCCCACAAAAAATATGGTAGTCAAAAGATGGTAGTGATCCGTCAAATCATGTACTAAAACTAAATCAACGATCCTAACTTAACCCTAAAATAAATCATCCCTATAAGAAGAAAACTTGTCCCACCCAAAATCTTATTTGTGTAGACCAAAAAAAAAAAAAAAACCCAAACTCTAACCCTAAAATTCAACAGCTAGCAGATATCAAATCTAAGTTCATCACGATGATCCATTATGATACGGGACGTATTTGGGCTAGGTTTGACCGTTCACAAGATTTGTCAAAATCTTGGATATTTACTATTTTTGTTAGGATAATTAAGTTTTTATTTATGTTTATCTTGTTTAGGAAATTTCTAGACTTTAGGGTTTTATCTTTACGGCTATATATAGCCTATTCCATTGTCATTTATGTTTAGCTTGCGAGCTCGTTAATGAAAAGTATTTTTTGGTTTAAAACCTGTTTACCTCTCTTGAGAGATTGATTGTATTTTCCTTTAACTCTTGGATTAGAGTCTTTTGCTCCTGGATTGGAGTTTCTATCATCACCATTAAGGTGTGGATTCTCCTTGTCTTTTATTCGCTTCCGCTTGTGCCATATCAGGTGGCATCAGAGCAGGTTTTCCTGCGCTGTTCGTCTGTGAGGCCGCGTAGAAGAATCAGTTGAGGATTCCTGTACAATCTAGGTATTTTATCTAATCAAAAATTATTTTTTATGAAAAAAAAAAATCATCAGTTGAAACTTGGATCGCGTTCTTGTCATCATAGTGTTGATTCAAGGTGTAGACGTATAGCTCCTCAAGTCAGTTTTATCAAAACAGAGCATACGTCAGTTCGGTAAGATCTCTGACCTTTGCTTGTTGATTTGGGGTTGAAAAATCTCTTGATACTTACCTACTTATCTCCACGTATGAACCAATTAAAGTCAATACTCCCTGAACATTAGTTCCATGGAACAATCATTACCTAGCGAGTAGCTTAGGATATATGCACAATGCAGGGGCAAAATCATATTTTCCGCAGTAAATATATTGTGGATGGGAAGTTGTGGGATTTTATTATTGATGGAGGTAGCAAACAGAACTTGGTGTCGCTGAAAATGGTAGAATCGTTAGGTCTCGAAATGGATTGGTACCCGCATCCTGCCCCGAATCAGATTAAATGGGTCAACAAAGATAACGGGGTAATTACTTGTATGGGTGTCTGTAAAATTCCGGTGTCAATCGGTAAGTGTTATTCCGAAACAATCTTTTGTGAAGTAGTTGATATGGATTTTTGCGATGTTGTGCTGGGTACGCCTTGGTTGTTTGATGTTCAAGCAATTTATAGTTATGGTGATAACATTTATGAATTTATGTGCGGAAAAACCAAAGTCATGTTATTGCAGGGAAAACGACCATTGGCAGACTCCAAGAACATTTCAAGTTCACTTCATATACCGTGTGAGGCTAAGTTTCTAGAAAACGTCGCTGAAGTGGGTCACGACATCAACAATAATCACCATGCAAGTAATCAAGTGGCTGATGATCCATGTGAGATACTTAAGGATAATCCTCCCAAAATGAAGATAGATGTTGTTTTAGTTCCCGGAAGCTCCTACCAAGACCTGTGTGCCAAGTTTTGTGATAGTTCATCTACCTATTATAGAGTTCGCATGGACAATGCATGAAAGGGCACATGGGAATTTCTTTACTGTAATAGTCAGACAAGGCAACATCGAATACCGACTTGGTGCATGCATATGAAGATCGTGAAGTTGAATTTTTGTCACGAGCACTTGGTGATTCCGATGCATAATTCGAGGTTGGGCTGTGTTGCAAGTGGGAGTACTAAAATTCTTTCTTCCACTTTCCATTTCCAGTATAAACTCGAGACGAGTTTCATCGCAGTATGGGAGCCTGATACCGGACGTATTTGGGCTAGGTTTGACCGTTCACAAGATTTGTCAAAATCTTGGATATTTACTATTTTTGTTAGGATAATTAAGTTTTTATTTATGTTTATCTTGTTTGGGAAATTTCTAGACTTTAGGGTTTTATCTTTACGGCTATATATAGCCTATTCCATTGTCATTTATGTTTAGCTTGCGAGCTCGTTAATGAAAAGTATTTTTTGGTTTAAAACCTGTTTACCTCTCTTGAGAGATTGATTGTATTTTCCTTTAACTCTTGGATTAGAGTCTTTTGCTCCTGGATTGGAGTTTCTATCATCACCATTAAGGTGTGGATTCTCCTTGTCTTTTATTCGCTTCCCCTTGTGCCATATCAGGTGGCATCAGAGCAGGTTTTCCTGCGCTGTTCGTCTGTGAGGCCGCGTAGAAGAATCGAGTTGAGGATTCTGTACAATCTAGGTATTTTATCTAATCAAAAATTATTTTTTATGAAAAAAAAAATCAGTTGAAACTTGGATCGCGTTCTTGTCATCATCCTGTTGATTCAAGGTGTAGACGTATAGCTCCTCAAGTCAGTTTTATCATCACAGAGCATACGTCGATTCGGTAAATCTCGACCTTTGCTTGTTGATTTGGGGTTGAAAAATCTCTTGATACTTACCTACTTATCTCCACGTATGAACCAATTAAAGTCAATACTCCCTGAACATTAGTTCCATGGAACAATCATTACCTAGCGAGTAGCTTAGGATATATGCACAATGCAGGGGGCAAAATCATATTTTCCGCAGTAAATATATTGTGGATGGGAAGTTGTGGGATTTTATTATTGATGGAGGTAGCAAACAGAACTTGGTGTCGCTGAAAATGGTAGAATCGTTAGGTCTCGAAATGGATTGGTACCCGCATCCTGCCCCGAATCAGATTAAATGGGTCAACAAAGATAACGGGGTAATTACTTGTATGGGTGTCTCAAAATTCGGTGTCAATCGGTAAGTGTTATTCCGAAACAATCTTTTGTGAAGTAATTGATATGGATTTTTGCGATTTTGTGCTGGGTACGCCTTGGTTGTTTGATGTTCAAGCAATTTATAGTTATGGTGATAACATTTATGAATTTATGTGCGGAAAAACCAAAGTCATGTTATTGCAGGGAAAACGACCATTGGCAGACTCCAAGAACATTTCAAGTTCACTTCATATACCGTGTGAGGCTAAGTTTCTAGAAAACGTCGCTGAAGTGGGTCACGACATCAACAATAATCACCATGCAAGTAATCAAGTGGCTGATGATCCATGTGAGATACTTAAGGATAATCCTCCCAAAATGAAGATAGATGTTGTTTTAGTTCTCAGAATCTCCTACCAAGACCTGTGTGCCAAGTTTTGTGATAATTCATTTCCCTATTATAGAGTTCGCATGGACAGGGCGTGGAAGTTCTCATGGGAATTTCTTTACTGTAATAGTCAGACAAGGCAACATCGAATACTGACTTGGTGCATGCATATGAAGATCGTGAAGTTGAATTTTTGTCACGAGCACTTGGTGATTCCGATGCATAATTCGAGGTTGGGCTGTGTTGCAAGTGGGAGTACTAAAATTATTTCTTCCACTTTCCATTTCCAGTATAAACTCGAGACGAGTTTCATCGCAGTAGGGGAGCCTGATACCGGACGTATTTGGGCTAGGTTTGACCGTTCACAAGATTTGTCAAAATCTTGGATATTTACTATTTTTGTTAGGATAATTAAGTTTTTATTTATGTTTATCTTGTTTAGGAAAGTTCTAGACTTTAGGGTTTTATCTTTACGGCTATATATAGCCTATTCCATTGTCATTTATGTTTAGCTTGCGAGCTCGTTAATGAAAAGTATTGTTTGGTTTAAAACCTGTTTACCTCTCTTGAGAGATTGATTGTATTTTCCTTTAACTCTTGGATTAGAGTCTTTTGCTCCTGGATTGGAGTTTCTATCATCACCATTAAGGTGTGGATTCTCCTTGTGTTTTATTCGCTTCCGCTTGTGCCATATCAGGTGGCATCAGAGCAGGTTTTCCTGCGATGTTCGTCTGTGAGGCCGCCTAGAAGAATCAGTTGAGGATTCCTGTGCAATCTAGGTATTTTATCTAATCAAAAATTATTTTTTATGAAAAAAAAAAATCATCAGTTGAAACTTGGATCGCGTTCTTGTCATCATAGTGTTGATTCAAGGTGTAAACGTATATCTCCTCAAGTCAGTTTTATCAAAACAAAGCATACGTCAGTTCGGTAAGATCTCTGACCTTTGCTTGTTGATTTGGGGTTGAAAAATCTCTTGATACTTACCTACTTATCTCCACGTATGAACCAATTAAAGTCAATACTCCCTGAACATTAGTTCCATGGAACAATCATTACCTAGCGAGTAGCTTAGGATATATGCACAATGCAGGGGCAAAATCATATTTTCCTTGAAGATAAATATATTGTGGATGGGAAGTTGTGGGATTTTATTATTGATGGAGGTAGCAAACAGAACTTGGTGTCTCTGAAAATGGTGGAATCGTTAGGTCTCGAAATGGATTGGTACCCGCATCCTTCCCCAGATCAGATTAAATGGGTCAACAAAGATAACGGGGTAATTACTTGTATGGGTGTCTGTAAAATTCCGGTGTCAATCGGTAAGTGTTATTCCGAAACAATCTTTTGTGAAGTAATTGATATGGATTTTTGCGATTTTGTGCTGGGTACGCCTTGGTTGTTTGATGTTCAAGCAATTTATAGTTATGGTGATAACATTTATGAATTTATGTGCGGAAAAACCAAAGTCATGTTATTGCAGGGAAAACGACCATTGGCAGACTCCAAGAACATTTCAAGTTCACTTCATATACCGTGTGAGGCTAAGTTTCTAGAAAATGTCTCTGAAGTGGGTCACGACATCAACAATAATCACCATGCAAGTAATCAAGTGGCTGATGATCCATGTGAGATACTTAAGGATAATCCTCCCAAAATGAAGATAGATGCTGTTTTAGTTCTCAGAATCTCCTACCAAGACCTGTGTGCCAAGTTTTGTGATAATTCATTTCCCTATTATAGAGTTCGCATGGACAGGGCGTGGAAGTTCTCATGGGAATTTCTTTACTGTAATAGTCAGACAAGGCAACATCGAATACTGACTTGGTGCATGCATATGAAGATCGTGAAGTTGAATTTTTGTCACGAGCACTTGGTGATTCCGATGCATAATTCGAGGTTGGGCTGTGTTTCAAGTGGGAGTACTAAAATTCTTTCTTCCACTTGCCATTTCCATTATAAACTCGAGACGAGTTTCATCGCAGTAGGGGAGCCTGATACCGGACGTATTTGGGCTAGGTTTGACCGTTCACAAGATTTGTCAAAATCTTGGATATTTACTATTTTTGTTAGGATAATTAAGTTTTTATTTATGTTTATCTTGTTTAGGAAAGTTCTAGACTTTAGGGTTTTATCTTTACGGCTATATATAGCCTATTCCATTGTCATTTATGTTTAGCTTGCGAGCTCGTTAATGAAAAGTATTGTTTGGTTTAAAACCTGTTTACCTCTCTTGAGAGATTGATTGTATTTTCCTTTAACTCTTGGATTAGAGCCTTTTGCTCCTGGATTGGAGTTTCTATCATCACCATTAAGGTGTGGATTCTCCTTGTCTTTATTCGCTTCCGCTTGTGCCATATCACATTACTGGAAACAAAATCATTTCAACAAATTCGTGGATGATTCTTCAACAACATCCACAGTAACAATTTATCACCAGCATAATGATTTTTCCTCTCAAAAAATAAAGAATTTTAGATCGATGTCTTCCATCGTAACGTCAAATGGTATTCCACCTTGAAGAAGCTAAGGAATAGTCCTTCATAAACTTCGAAAGGTGGAAGATCATTTTTTAATTTTATTTCTTCCTCAGGGAAGAATTACAGCCTTTTAAGAGTATACCTGAAGAGCTAAGGAATACGGCCTCGTCAGATTAATTTTTGTAAGAGAAACATTTCCTCTCTCATCTAATACCAACTTTCGGAGATCATTCTAGTCTTTGTAAGAATTAAGTGAAATGGAAACAGATGGTTATTTCAGTATTTATAATATACTTTTTTCTTCATCATCAGTTGAATGGACAACCATGTTGGCACTCAGCTCATTACAGGTAGCTTTGTTATGCAATCTAAATTTGGGAATAGAACAAGAGCAATTTGTCAAAAACACAGAGCAAATGCAGAAATGAAATATGTTCCTGAGATACCATCATTCAACGCACTTCTCGAACACAACTTAAAGTATTTTCTTAACAGATATGATTTTGCCATTCACTTCTATTTTATCGTCTTAAACTGCAACAAATTCATTAGCAGAAGTAGTAGTGTTTGCATCAGCATTTGCATCTTGAAGGAGTTCAAGAGACTTTCAATACAAAACATTATGATAAATATATGCAGGGCAGTAATGCCATTTGTCATTTGCATCCACCGTAAGTTGCAGTTTCATAGCTATAATTGAATATTCTGACTCAGTTTCATAGCTATAATTGATAATAGCGCCATTCTAATTATCCAAGTTTTCCAGTTTCTGCATTGTTGTTTTATCCATGGATAGTAAATTGCCTTGGAAGAATTTTCTCACAGTTCGGTTACTATTACATGCCGAATTGGGCCATTAAACTGTTTGAGTGAAGTTGGCGTCTCCTGAAGTATAATAATCAAGTTTAAGGAGATACCAACTTACTCTAAGAGTCCAATGGACACTGTGATCCTCCCCTAATCAGATTAAGTATTGGACGCTGCGATTAACATCCTCGTTATGTTTCGGGCCAGCCTTGAGAGAGACCGAATTAGTCGTATCTTGAACCAGAGAATACACATTTCCAAGTCAAGCTACATTTCTGGTCAATAAATTTGCAGCTCTTTTTATAGTCAATACTTAATTTTTAATCTTCTCCAGATTTTTTGACCAAAGCAATAGACGCTAATCCAATTGATCTGAATGATTAAGCGAACTTTAACTCTCTAGTCTAGTCAATAGTTAAAAATTCCACTTCAATCAATTTTAAAAATTCCACTTCAATTGAATAGGCTAGAGTTCTTAGATCATTGTGCAATGTCGTTGATGTTAAACCTTATATATTTTCTTTTATGGGAAATTACACCCTTCATAATCACGTAGCAAGTTCTACCTTCTCATCTCAAGTTACACCAAATGCCTCTATCCCTGTTATCATGATCTCTTTTATTCCTCCAATCTAATTGGGGGATACTGATTACTTCCCCCAACCCATGATTTCTGCTAAGGGGTCACCATTTGATATGAAAGTACTAAAATACCCTTTGGTTAATTAAAATTCTTTATGAAAAGACTGTTATATCTTTTCCCCTAAAACATTAAAATCAAAAACCAAAACATATATTCCCCATTTACACTATCAATTCCGGCACTCATTAGGTTTAGGTTTTGAATTTTTTTTTTCTTCCATTTTCTTCTTCATCGTTCTTCCTCGACGATGATTCAAAATTTCTTCGTCGATTAACTTATCCGAATCATAACCATGCCTCCAAGAAAAAAATCAGATGCCCAATCGAAGTCAAAATCATTAGCTTTGGTTGCTCAAGCGCAAGAAGAACAAGAACAAGAGGTTTCGGATGATCAACTGCCGGCACAATCATTTAATTCTCGAGCTTGTATGTTGCTTGAATTTCTATGCCGGCACATGATGTAAAGTATCCAGAAACTTGAAAAAAAAATTCACTTGAGTACCGGCATTGATAGATTTCTATCGAGCATGACGGCACTGCTTCCTGTATGTTTTTCATGCAGTACCGGCATAGTTTTTTGGTTGAATACTATGCCGGTTTCGGTTTCAAAATGGGGAGTATCGGACTGCCGGCATAGTCGTAGTATGAATACTATGCCGGTATAGAGGCTTCCGACATTGTATTCAAACAACTACTATGCCGGCATAGAGCTTTTTCAGTTAAAAAGTAACTTGTGTACCGTCATAGTTTTTAGTTCGAATTCTTTGCCGGTTTTGGCTTCGAAATGGGGGATATTGTACTACCGTCATGGTCGTTCTATGAATACTATGACGGTATTGAGTGTTCCGGCATTGTATTCATACTTCTTCAATGCCGGTACATAGGTTTTTTAGATAAAAAAATGGCGGGTTCAAAGAGAAAAATCAAATTTTTAAACTTGCTGTGCAAGTTTACTTTCTTGTGTAGGTTCTTCAAAAAACTCTCCATGCTCATAAAAATCATCATTCAAGGGTGTTGGTTCCACAAAAACTTGCAATTGTGAGTTGTTGTCATTAGATGAAGATTCAAGATATGATCCTTGTTGTGGTTGAGCTAATGATTCAGCAGCAACAATTCTCTCTTCACAATCATCCTCCATTTTCCCCAAATAAAACTTCCCTCCCAAATTTTTTTCCCTCCTTCTACTCTCACCACACACCCAAATTCAAATAAAAACACACACTAATCTTATAACAAATACTTAACATTTTTACAAATTATTATTAAACACTAATTAGGATTAGTGAATGGTAGATTAGGAATTAAAAAAATATTTGGATAGGGGGTAACCACAAATTGCTATTGGGACACCGTTTTTGTCCTGTAGCTGTATCCCCCAATTAGATTGAGTATTCCCCAATTGCTTCGTTATTTTATTTCAACAGCATAAATACATATGCTTTGAAATTGTTCATATGGCACGGCACTTGAAATGGTTGAAAGTTATATATTCTCACACCTTATCTACACTACGCAACTATATACATATTTAGGTTTCACATCTGAAGTAAGATAGGTGTAAGTAAAAGTTGTTGTACCGTATATATAAAAAGAGATTAATCATCTTTTAGGGTTTCAGCATTCAAAAGAATGAGTTAGAGAGCATGGTTTTTACGCCGCCTTTTCTGCATCTTCCTTTTCTTTTTAGATCTCAATTTCATAAAAGGTTCTTTCGGTTTCCATATTTTTTTTGAGTTCTCCTGAGTTCTCCATATTTGATGAAAAAGAAGCTCAACATCTATAAGGGCGACTACAAATGGCCAGGTTTTGAAGTAATTTTATATGGGAATCTGGTGGTGGAAGAACCAAACTTACTTTTCAATGAGCATAATGATTTCTCCTCTCAAAACAATTGGATTTTATTTTACAAGACTTCTTCCCTGCATTGATTATCAGATTGAAGAAGGGAGTGGAACTATTGACCTGTCTAATAACTTCAGTCGGAATCTCTATGAAGTTATATAAACTGTTATGTCATTATTTGTTGAATCTTTCAAAAAGTTAGACCAACTAATTTGTATAACTTGTTTGATTCAAAGGCTGTTGTCTAGTTACTATAAACACCAAAGCTGCAGTTTGATTGAGGTATAAAGAAATAGAAGGATCTGTTCTTGCCATTCTTCATAGAGTCAGAAATAGCAGAAAAACTGCAAATATAATTATTTTCAGTTTTCAATATTGGAGTGTTGTTTTGTTTAATTAACTTTTTTTGTTAAGGATTAAAAACTGGACATAAATTTGAATTGTTGAGTTCTGGAGTTACCTTAAACAAAGAATCTTTGTAAATTTCGAACTATGAATATGAAGTAATTCAATACATGCTAGGATTTGTTCTATCAATATCACCGCCACTATTGCACATCTAGTCTTTTTCTGGGAATGATAATAATCTTTGGAAACTTCCAGTTTCTAAGCAAGTTTAATCCTTCTACCAATCTTTTAAATGGTAGTCCTGCTTGAAATTGGAAGAAAATTCCGAATATGTGCGTTGAGGAAACTTATAAAATTGACTGACAAGTTTGATTCCGGATGGTACAGTTAAATGGAAGAATTTGACAAATTTAAGTATGTCTTCAAATCAATTAACAGAAGAATTAACGAAAACATTTGCAAATTAACGAAAACATTTGCAAATTCTCCTAATTATTGGGTTGTTTCACTTGACAACAATTTGTGAAGCCGAGAGATTCCGGTCAGTATTTGGTCACAGGTGAGCTTATCATATGTAAACCTTCGAAGATAATTTAGAGATGTGAGAATAGCCAAACGTACACTTGTGAGGAAATGCCAACTCATACACAAAAATAAGATGTAAATGAAGTGTAAGTAACAATCGTTTTTTAATATAAAAGTGCAATCATTTTAGGGCTTCAATGTTCGTTTAGGGTTTTTTACGCCGCCTTTTCTTCTTCTTATCTAGATCTGAGCTTCCATACAACGAAAAACAAACTCAAAGAGAAACAACGATAACAGATGGCTTCTGATGGATCTAAAAGTAGTTTTGTATGGGAAATCTGGTGGTGGTTCAAGAAAAAAAGCACTCCTAAACTTCATTCCAATACTAGGTTGAACATAATGATTTCTCCTCTAATAACAATTTTATTTATGTTTTTTGAACTTCCATTACCACCGCCACTAGATATTTCCCCCACCACATCCTTTAACATCACCACCACTACACCACATCCTTTAACATCACCACTACCTCTTCATCGTTTTTGCAAACCTCACTCCGGTTCAGTGATCTAGGTTGATCTAAACTGGTTTTTTCTTCAAACCTTTCAGCAAACAAGTGTTAAAACCTCACAAATATCCTGTGCACTTAATATATCCTAAAGCGTTGAAACCTCTCAAATATCCTGTGCACTTAATTTATCCGAAAGACTTTAAATTTGGTGCCGAAATTCAGCAAATAATTTTGATTCGTACTTCATTGGAAACGGAAAATTGTGAAGTAAGAGCCACGTGAATCAAGTTTGAGTTTCAGAGGGTGGGTGTTCTGATTCATGTCAAAAGCCAAATAAAAATTACCTGCAGTTTCTTTGAGGTATACAGAAATAGCAACACAACTTTAAATACAATTATTTCAGTTTCATTATTATACTACAATTGTTGATTGACATTTTTGTGTGCTTATAGTTAAGTATGAATATATTTCACCCGACCATAGTATGGATACCAGTATCAATGGAATTTAGTATTTGTGACATTATGCTTCAAAAAGAAATTGTTAAGCTTTACGTGGTTTTTTAAGTGGCGAGGGCAACAAGAAATGGCCCGTTCTCATGGATGAAAATGTGGTTTTGTATGGGAATCTGGTGGTGGAAGAATAAGAACAAACATGTTTCAGTTCAATTTAAATGAGCATAATGATATCTCCTCTCAAAACAATTGTATCACATAATTCTCTGTCACTACTTGCGCGGCCACCTGCATCAAAAATTTATTATCACAATTACTGCCATATCCATTTTATCTTATCTTCTCTGTTCTGAAGCCTGAAGTAAAAGCTTCAAAATCAAAGTTCAGAAAATAAAATCCAATCTCAAGTTTTGTCTAGGTTTATCTCAAGTTTTCAATAGGGTTTTTGTTAAAAGAAGAAATTTAGTCTGTAGTTAATACAGGACGGGGAAAAATGAGGAATTCTTATGACGAAGCTCTACGTAATCTGAATCAAGAAGAATGCGAAAAATATTGGTCTGTTGATTACATTTAGAGAAAATGTAATCAACACGACGAATGCTGTTATGCGATAAACTATGTAAATAGTAGAAAATATGCAGGGCCATTGGCTAAAGGAACGCTTAATATTTTGGATGATGATTTGGTTATTATTATAATCCTATATAAGTCAAGTTGATTCCAAATGCTTAATTCTATGACTGTTAATGTCAAGTTGATTTTGTATGGCTCTTATGTATCTTTTGGATTTATTAGCCAAACTGAACCTGGAAACAGTAATTGGTTTTCATAATGTTAGAATCATGGTGTTTATCTATCCTTCTCAACTAGATTGGAGCTGATTGTTAATCTTTTAACTATTCGGGTGTAACATCTGGTTGGTGTTAGAGGGTTTTTTTCGCAAAATCTGCATTCGTATATTAAAACTAATGCTGAATTTCATTTTTGTTTTGCCTTTGCATTCGTATATTCTTGTTAATGCAACTATGTTTCATCTGCTGGGTTAGGTTGATGCTCATGTTATGGAGGAAGATGGAGAAACCTTGTCGACACCAAATTTTAAGTAAAAATCAAGTTTGAGCCTCAGAGGGGTGTTCCCTGTTTCAATAATAAAATTGAAGTTGACTTAGCTAAACTCCCAGTTTGGGGTATACAACAATAGCAATACAACTCTTAATACAATTGTTCGATCATCATTTATGCTACAAGTGTTGATAACATCTTTTGTTCGCTTCCATATCTAGTTCCGGGCTTACAAAAAAAATAAAGATTTTGGTTTGGTTTTCAATTTTTGTTTAATTTGGTTTGGTTTTAATAAAGATTTTGGTTGTTATTGATTTTATTAAGTACTAATTATGCTAAATGGTATGTTACATTTGATATTGGTGGTGGTGAATATAACAGAAATGAGAAAGGTGGGGAGTATGGTGAGAACAGTGGATACCAAGGAGGAGATCACAGTGGTGGTCGTGGTGGTGGAGGGAGATGTGGTTCTACAAAAGAAAAAATATATATGGGAAGGCCCCTTGTACAACAACATTCCAGTGAGTAAGCAATTCGCATAATATGTATCACTAACTGAAATGCAATTGGTTGACAAGTGAATTCTGTGACATATCTTAATCCTTATATATTCTAGTCTTCTAGAGATCTCATATGAGTCACCTTTCATCTTTTAGCATCAGAAAATAAAGTTGATTTGAAGTTCTTTCTTTATAAATATCATGAAATAAGTTAAGTAAATTACTTTTTATATTACTAATCTGGAATTAATTTGTGACATGAATGAGTTTGTAATTCATACCAATGAGTTTTCTTTGGGTCACACAATCACTAAAAGCAGGACCTTAGGATTAGAATAACACTTGAGCATGAAGAGAATCCCGTGGTGCTATAATGGTGCCTAGTGCATCAGACAAATTTTTCTTACAACTTTTGATAATTTTGGTCAGCTGTTATATTCTGACTACGATGTAAAACTCCCACTTACAGTAGTGAAAAATCATTATAATCACTCGGTATACCTTAAAATGTGCATCTATGATTAAGTTGTTTCTTTGTTAAACTGAAGTAAAGTTCTCTACTTTTTTTTCTCAAGGGGATATGTAATTCACATACAGTACTTTTATGGTTATGTTTCGCTGCTTCCACTGACTATTGCATGTGTTGTAAGTATTTCTCTATTTTTTCTCTCTGAGAAGCTTATTCATGTACACTTTATGTCCAATAACCGAAAGAAAAAAAAAACTTTGATTTCACTTTTCAAGTTATGTCATGTAGGAAAAACCCTAAAAGAAAGAAGAAAAAAAAAATCTCAGTCGTGAACCGGAGACTCGGAAGTCCATAGATTAATAACTTGTGTAACTAGCGTGAAAACGGTTAATCAGTTCTAGGATCACACTGTTTAATTAGGTCATATAGTTTTTCAGTATTTTAATCCCCTTTTTTTTTTAAATCTGGGAAAGCATAATTACTGATCGGATTGAACTTTCACCCCAAAAAAATAAATAAAAAATAAATACGATTATCATGAGTAAAATACATTAACTGGTTATGCACTACTCATGATTCTTGATCGCTTGATTAGTTAAAAAAAAAAAATCTGAATTGTACCTCATAAATACAATCTTATTTTGGCTATTAAGGAGAACAATAATTGTATGAGGATTATGAAGAAAACTTTAAAAAAAATATGTTTTAGAAATAAAAAAAATAATCTTTAGCATTCAGTGATTAAAGCCACGTGCATGATAACGTCTTGTAAACTAGAAAACAGAGAAGGAGACACAAAATACAAGAGGAAGAAGGAGAGAGAAGTTTCCATTAACCAAAATTGTATTGACAAAAGAAAAAAAAAAATTGTCGTCTAGTCATCCCAAAGAAAAAATCCTCGTTGTGGTTGATTAATGGTTTCTTGTAAAAAAAAATAGAAAACATATGAGTAAATCAGATGATGTTTGTGTATAGGATAAAGATACCAAAACTAATTGGCCGGAGGTTTTTCAACCATGTACGTGATTATTTACCGAAAAGGTAATCGAGCCCGCGACAACTCCAATATTTGGTGATTATAGTTTCATTAAAAAGATAGAAACTATAATCCATTTTTCCATGGATGTTCTTTCTCAATGGATTTTTTTTTGTTCTCCATATAAAAAATTAGAGAAAATTGGACATCAAATTTATTTGCTAAAATTGATCACCGATTCCGTAATATAATGCATCCATTTAGGAATCACTAATGAATATCAATTGCTCCAAAGAAAAAAAAATGGTTATAACAATAACGAGTCTTGGAGTTTGAAGGGTAAACAGATTTTTCGCAAAATCTGCATTCGTATATTAAAACTAATGTTGAATTTCATTTTTGTTTTGCCTTTGAATTCGTATATTCTTGTTAATGCAACTATGTTTCATCTACTGGGTTAGGTTGATGCTCATGTTATTGAGGAAGATGGAGAAACCTTGTCGACACCAAATTTTAAGTAAAAATCAAGTTTGAGCCTCAATTGTTTCATCTTCATTTATGCTACAAGTGTTGGGTGTTCCCAAAAAAAATAATCTTTCCAATAATAAAATTGAAGTTGACTTAGACTAAACACCCTGCTTTTGAGGTATACAACAATAGCAATACAACTCTTTAATTTCGATTACAATTGTTTCATCTTCATTTATGCTACAAGTGTTGATAACATCTTTTGTTCGCCCAATCTGAATCTGAGTATGCTCTAAGAATAAGTTTAGATATCTAGTTCGGAGTATTCTAAGGACAGCACATAATGAGCTTACAAAAAAATAATCTACAATGTTGGATTAGACAAAAGGTCCAATCACTTCAAGTGCATTTTCGCTGATGTTGATGCCGTAACCATTAGTTGATTTGCTTTTAACTGAGTGGAAAGCAAAACAGATGAAGACTCTGTGTAAATCCATAATGGATAATTGGACATTGATGAGTATCCGGACACAGCTGGAATCTGGTGAGTATCATGTATGAGGATACAAGAGGATCGTAGCAACGATACCCCTTTTGTTCAATACCATAACCCATAAATACACAAAGAACATTCTTTTGAGTAAGCTTATTTCGTTCACGCTCAGGAAGAAGGACAAAACACGTTGAACCAAAAACTTTAAGCTCAGAGTAATCTGGTTTCTTATCATAAAGGCATAAGGGAAATACCTCCAATGACGGATGTTGGAATACGATTGATAGTATGCTATTTGTAAGAACGACTCTCCCCAGAAATTTGATGGAACTGAAGCAGAAATTAATTGAGTTCTAGCTGTTTCGATAATATGACGATGTTTGCGTTCTGCAACTCCGTTTTGTTCTGGAGTTTCAGTGAAGACAGGCATATAAGTTAAGAAATTCTATTCTTGAACTAAATAGATAAACCCAAGTAAAACGAGAATAATCACAGATTTACCCCAAACATCGAGTGAATAAGAGCAAAAAGGTTCAGTAGTTTTTTTGAGAAGGACTATCATTCTTGACTGATGTTTCTGCTCCTTTGTCTTTGATTAGAAGTTGATTCCTTGGGTTTTGTTTCAGTTCCATCTATGTATTTCCACAGTTGAAAACTTTTCTGCAGTGAGTGTAATTTTCTAGGCGAGGCTGAAAAGCGTGACATGATTATGGCTACTGAAAATGTTGAGACCATTGATGATTTTCTTGTTCTATGTGTTGGCGATTGAGAGAGAGAGATCTCTATTGGCCATCCAAAAACTACAAAAAATCAAGACATCATCTTCACTATAGTATCACAGATGGCACATTGATGATTTTTCTTGTTCTATGTGTTGGCGTGTAGGCCATCCAAAAACTACAAATCAAGACATCATCTTCACCACAGATGGCACATACAACACCAATGTATGTTTTCTCGGTGAGTTCTGTTGCGGATTCTTGAAACAGCCGCAGATAATGGGGTTTTCTTTTGACTGCTTAGTTGTTATAGAGTTGATTAAGAATATTAGATCAGTCCTTCACGAGATGTGTACACCTTAGAGTTTGAATCCGTCTCAGGATCTTGTGTGGGTCCAAAAACTCTAGATGAGAGTTTGCTATTTGATTGCACGGGCTGATGCTCCTTCGATCTTTAATTTGCAATGAGTTATTGGTGAATCATTTTAGTACATCTTACCCTTGTTACTTGCATCTTTAATTACTGTATTGTGACAATTTTTGATTCTTGTTTGAAATCTGAAAGAACATTTGATGGTATTGGTGGTGGTGCTACATCTGGATCGGCACTGCCAAGTTAGACTGCTTAATATTTGTGAAATTAAACCAGGCATTTTTCGTCTGATAAATGGGGGGATACCAACAGCAAATTTCCCGGTACCATATATGAATAAAATGCGTGCGACCATTTAGGGAAAATGCTATCCATATCGTTCTTTGATCGGCTCTTCAAATAGCTTGTCATCATTAAATTCATCATTCATGGCAAACATGAGACGGGCCTAACAAACTTTAAAGGGAAAATCCCAAGACCATGCCACAATAGCCCATTTTATATCCGATAAAAGTCACATTTTACACTTTTAGTTTACATTATAATTTTCCTCCGGATTTGTTGAAAATCCCCTATTTCAATAAGGATAAAACCTAGTTCAGTAGAAATTCCAAGCTGAAGAAGCAGAAGAGAATAATAATGTCGTCAAGTCTTATAGAGGAGATTAGCATAGCCATAGGACATAGGAGGAAAATTTTTGGAGGAACAAGAAATCTAATAAAGGTAGGCATCTCATTACTTGGAGAGAGGTTAATAATTCTAAGGAATAAGGAGGTCTAGGTTTTAGAGATTTACACTAATCCAATAGAGCTCTCCTTGCCAAATCTTCTTAGAAACTGTATTTTGATACTACTTCTATTTGTTCCACTTCTCTGAAAGCCAAATATTTTCATGATGGTAACATCTTCACAGCTGCAGACACTGATAATTCAACTTGGTCTTGGAGGAGAATAAGCTCAAAACTGCCATTTATCAAAACTCACAGTTGTTGGTATGTTGGAAATGGTAAAAAAATCTTAATTTGGTCACATAGACGGATCCCTCAACTGACTCTTCCTCCGGAACCAAAAAATGGTTCTTTAAATGCTCAAGATTATACTTATCTTCATCAACCTTTCTCTACAGATTCAGATGGTTGAAATTCTGAACTAATTCTTTCTCTATTTGATCTTCATGTTGCTTCTCTAATACTGAACATCTCTGTGCATACTTCTCAAGAAGATAAACTGATATGGACACTTACAAAAAGTGGTAAATTCTCAGTGAAGTTAACCTACAATAGATTGCTCAAAGATAGAAATAGTAACACTTAAGTTGGAACAAGAATGCGGAATATTTATAAAAAGTTATGGAGGTTACCAGTTCTGCCAAGAACTAAACAATACTTGTGGAAATGTCTTAAGAGAAATCTTCCTACAAATGATAAACTCCAAGGGATTATTCAAGATGAGAACTACAATTGTTCTTTTTGTTCCCATGAACTAGAAACTGCATATCATATTATCCTTCATTGCCCCTATTCCAAAGCTATTTGGTTTTCTCTAATGGGTCTACATATTGATCAGGGTATCTTGCTAGTAGACTGGTGTTTGAAGGTGAAAATGGTTTCTGCTGATTTTGGTTATTTCGAGTGTGAAGGTGAGAAACAATTTAAACCCTAAACAATATACTGCAAGGGAGTACTTTAGATTCGAGAGATCAATCTTTACAAGTCCGGCCTAAAACAAGAAATGGCCGCTCCAGACTTGCTTCAATCACAAAGTGGAGGAGAATGGGTTGGTTTTGGGGAGGGAAGCAAGGAAAGTGATGAGACCAGAATAGTCGATTTCTGGAAGAGTAGTTGTGTTACTACGACTTGTATCAGAAAAGTGGGAAGGCTAGCAAATGGTAAACTAGCAAATATTTCTGAGTGTTGTATCTTCCCGAATGAACTTGTTGTTCTGTAGAAATAGGTAAGACCTATTTATACAAGTCAGAGTGAAACGCACCCTGGCCTCATTAAGGAATGGAGAAGTAAATGGGAGGAGGTGGTAACCATATGCATGGAATTGATATTCCATAAAATTGTTAACGTATGGAATTGATGTTCCATGAAACTGTTAACATATGGAATTGATCCACCGTGAACGTTTCACCTTTAACTCTCCGTATTTACTAACCGCCTCATCCTTATGACACTTCCTTATGACGGGCGTAGTGTACGGCGCACGCTGTAAACCCCCAAACCAATACCCAAAGAGGATCCCCAGTTTGTGATATGTGTTTGATATCTCAAATGTTTTTATGGAAAACATGTGGCATGTCGTTGTTGTCTGGAAATTCGATCTTGGGAGACTTGATAGCTTGGTGACCTTCGGCGGTCGAGATTTTTCATCTTAATAGGAAAGGTAGGCGTTGATCGTTGCACGCTTTCGCATTTTGGTAACCGAACATGGAAGGCCAGCATCGTGGCGCGGATGAGTTGGGATGCCGTTATCATGGCATGGTTTGGCGTGGCAAAACTTATCTTTTTGGGCCAAATGTTACCATGCATCGTCCGGTAACCTTGGATGGCTAGGATTTGCTCATGGGATTCAAGGGAAACCATTGATTGTTGCATGCCTTTGTTTTGGTAGCCGCGTAGGGAAGGCCAGCAAGGTGGAACGGCTAGGTTAGAATGGCATGCCTTGGCGCAATTAGGTTGGCCTGGCATGCCTTGGCATGGTTTGGCATGGGTTTCAGGCCAAAGGTTACCATGTGTCGTCTGGTAACCTTGGATGGCTAGGATTTGCTCCTGGGATTGAAGGGCAACCATTGATTATTGCACGCCTTCTTTTTGGTTAGCCGTGTAGGGATGTCCATCATGGTGTCTCGGCTAGGTTGGCATGCCTTGGTGCAGTTTGGTTGGAATGGCATTCCTTGGCGTAGTTTTGTCTTGGCATATGGGGCCAAGGTTTAGTGTGGCTAGCTTTGGCTAGGTGCGGTTTTGTCTTGGCATGTGGGGCCAAGGGTTTTCCTTAGGTGCATGGCATAGCTAGCTTTGTCTAGGTGAGGTTTTGGCTTGGCATGTGGGGCCAAGGGTTTTCCATGGGAGCAAGACGTGGCTAGCTTTGGCTAGGTGCGGTTTTGGCTTGGCATATGGGGCCAAGGGTTTTCCATGGGAGCATGGCATGGCTATCTTTGGCTAGGTGCGGGTTTTGCTTGGGATGTGGGGCCAAGGGTTTTACATGGGTGCATGGCGTGGCTAGCTTTGGCTAGGTACGGTTATGGCTTGGCATGTGGGTCCAAGGGTTTTCCATGGGCGCATGGCGTGGCTAGCTTTGGCTAGGTGAGGTTTGTCTTGGGATATGGGGCCAAGGGTTTGCCATGGGCGCATGGCGTGGCTAGCTTTGTCTAGGTACATGACCAAGCCAGGATTTTGGGCCAAAGGTCGTTTGGTAACCTTGGACGGCCAGGATTTGCTCCTGGGATTGAAGGGAAACCGTTGATTGTTGCATGCCTTCATTTTGGTAGCCGCGTACGGAATGCCAATATGTTGGCGCGACTAATTTGGCATGTGGCGATGGCGAGGTGCGTTTGGCATGGCACGGTAGGTGTGGCTGGCATGGTTTGCCATTGGCACAGAGATAGAAACACAACATATCAGCACTCAGAAACAAGATTAATTTTCCAGATCAATAAAAAAAAAGAAATAAATTAGTGAATCTCAATCACAAATCAGATCAATAATCTATAATATTATCGTCGTTTAAAAATCCATATTATCACCATTAGAGCAATAGAAACTGTGAGTTCTTTAAGGGTATGAAAACCCATATTATCGTCGTTTAAAAATCGACAAAGTTAAATAACTCGGACTTAAAAGCCATCCAAAATTTGATAGACAGTCATGGGCTTGTGCAATGCAATCTCTCAAATCAGAGAGAAATTATAACCTTTATACCTAGGCATTATCACCTTTACCGGAAAGGTTTCTTCGAAGAAAGGAAAATACGAAGCATTCGAATCATTGTCATCTAGTTAGATAGATAAAGGAAAATAAAATAAATAACCTTATGATTCACTATCGACAGACCCCATGATTCCAAAAATACATACATGGATATACTGGAAACAGATATATAGGCAATCCCATAAGAGAAATAAAATAAAATAAAACAATATAAAGTATAAGCGGCTTCATAACTTGCGGGGACAATTATTATATCCACACAGCATAAGTTATGTAGTCCAATCAACAATTAGAGGAGATGGCGTGCCTGAATTAGAGATTCCACTATTTCGACCACTTAATAACGTTTAGCCCATAAGGAGGCTCAATAGATAATTTAGACCTCAGGTTTGGTCCAATAACCGAAAGAAAAAAAAACCTTGATTTCACTTTTCAAGTTATGTCATGTAGGACAAAACCTAAAAGAAAGAAGAAAAAAAAAATCTCAGTCGTGAACCGGAGACTCGGAAGTCCATAGATTAATAACTTGTGTAACTAGCGTGAAAACGGTTAATTAGTTCTAGGATCACACTATTTAATTAGGTCATAATTTTTTTCAGTATTTTAATCCCCTTTTTTTTTAAATCGGGGAAAGCATAATTACTGATCGGATTGAACTTTCAACCCAAAAAAATAAATAAAAAATAAATACGATTATCATGAGTAAAATACATTAACTGGTTATGCACTACTCATGATTCTTGATCGCTTGATAAGTTAAAAAAAAATAAAAAAAAATATGAATTGTACCTCATAAATACAATCTTATTTTGGCTATTAAGGCGAACAAATAATTGTATGAGGATTATGAAGAAAACTTTAAAAAAAATACGTTTTAGAGATGAAAAAAATAATCTTTAGCATTCAGTGATTAAAGCCACGTGCATGATAACGTCTTGTAAACTAGAAAACAGAGAAGGAGACACAAAACACAAGAGGAATAAGGAGAGAGAAGTTTCCATTAACCAACATTGTATTGACAAAAGAAAAAAAAAATTGTCGTCTAGTCATCCCAAAGAAAAAATCCTCGTTGTGGTTGATTAATGGTTTCTTGTAAAAAAAAATAGAAAACATATGAGTAAATCACATGATCTTTGTCTATAGGACAAAGATACCAAAACTAATTGGCCGGAGGTTTTTCAACCATGCACGTGATTATTTACCGAAAAGGTAATCGAGCCCGCGACAACTCCAATTTTTGGTGATTATAGTTTCATTAAAAAGATAGAAACTATAATCCATTTTTTAATGGATTTTCTTTCTCAATGGATTTTTTCTTCTTCACCATATAAAGAATTGGACATCAAATTTATTTGCTAAAATTGATCACCGATTCCGTAATATAATGCATCCATTTAGGAATCACTAATGAATATCAATTGCTCAAAAGAAAAGAAAAAATGGTTATAACAATAACGAGTCTTGGAGTTTGAAGGGTAAACAGATAAGATCCATTCACCGTGAAGAAATATTAAATAAAAGAAAGAAGTGAAAGAACTTAATAAGGTCACAGTATGTTACCTGTGATTAATAGTCCAAAGTCAAATCTCGTATAAATAGATATAAGATCCTCTCATGCATGATCAGCCATTAATTAACAGTCCGAAGTCAAATCTCGTCCTTAGTAACAAAATATAGCTACCCATACATGGTATTAATCTAATTATATCTCCGGCAATTGCATCGGCCAAAATTGAGTTCATGTAAAACAAAATAAAGTGTCAGTATATAGTCATAAACATTAAATCCATAGAAGTAAATATCCGAACAGAAGTTATGATTCTCAACATAAAGGTTATCGTGGAATCACTGTATAAAACTGTGAACACATGTCAATAAAATAAAAGCAATGATTATACGGTGTTGTAGTTTATCTTCCCTTGATTGCACTAATCCAGAAAAAATTAGTTAGGTAGAACTTCGTGCTGATAACGTCTTGTAAAAGGAGAATGAGACAGAAAATAGGGAGAAGAAAAAAGAGAAATTTCTTATTCATGTGTGTGTTTACAAAGGTTTGGAACTCTATTTATAGAGTCACATACTTGGCGCCCAAGTAATGGGGTCCCACTAAAGTGGGCATCTACTAGATAGATTTTCGTTTATAACAAAAAGTATAATTATGCATCTAGTTGGGTTGGGTTCTACGATTCAGTTGGAAAAAATACTAATAGCAAGTCTAATTGCTCCGAATGTAACTTACATATATTCATAGCCAAAACGATTTATCTTCCTTCAATCAAATCTTTGGAATACACATGCATTTGTAGATTTTTAGGGTCATCGTACTCGCTGCTGAATAGAGGTAGAGTCGGCAAAATATCACCCAAAATGAAGGTGTTTTTCATTGATCAACGTGGTTATCGTATTGAGTGAAATTGCTAGACCAACGTTGGTATATAGGGCATGATTGCAATTAATCCAATGAGTCAAAATGAATTTAAAGACCAGAGTAAAAACAGTCGGAAATGAAGATGTCGACTGATAAAGTTGTACGTTGTGAATTAACTAGAGCATATATTTCCGATTAAATAGTAGTTCGAAACTAAATTATTTTTTTTTTTTTATAAAACCTAAAAGTTAATCATATCTAAGCCATTCTTAAACATGATTACTGTAGGCGTTATGCGAATGCAGGTTGAAACTAAAAGTTGAATGATCTAAAACAGTAATGGAGTTGTCATCAAGTCCATACAGATTTGTGGCAATTGTTTAGGTAGCGTATAGTAATTAACTAAGTTATCTACCAACTTTCTGAACCACATTCTGATGACTTACTTATAAGAACAAAGCTAGAGAAAGGAATTTGAATCATCTGGTATGAACGAGTGGAATATCATATCAATTCCGACGGCAAAGAAAGAAGTTGGACTTTTATGTACAGTCAGGCGCATAGATATTACCTAATTACAATTTGGGCATTCTTTGCAAAACCATGAAACAAGACAGGAAACGAGAAGAGGGGAAGTTGGAAAAACAAGATTCCAATATGTAGTGGAAATCGGGGTTTCGGGAACATGATGCTATTTATGGGAAGTTACTTCGATGATCGGCGCACAAATTCTCAAGGGTTGTGGTCAATGGAAACTTCCATGGAATCAGATAAGTACCTATCTCTCTTTGATTTTCTGTTCTATACCTTGCTAGAGGAAACCTAATGAAAAAGAAAAAAGAAAAAAATGAAAGATGATATTTAAGTTTATGCATCTGTGATTGTTTGAGATCACATCTATCCTTTCCTTGTTGTGGGGTTACGAATAATGGTTGACCACGGGAAAGATGATTGAAGCGTCCCTTCAAATTTTCTATTATCCACCATTACTTTATCGAGGGTTTAGATTAGAAAATGCCTTATTGAAAGTTTTTTTTTTTTTTTTTCATATGAAATTGATATTGCTTTGATTGCATAAAATGATGCTTATATGTCCTTTCATGAAACGATTTGTTGTTTGGAACTTGATTTATTGTTTGGAACTTTACTGTACATAGACATGCTAGGAACTTTACTTGGTGCTTTGTATAATTTTTAAAAGATGGTAATTACAGACCCCAAACACATGAACAGATGGTAGCAACAACAGTATGTGATGCGTACTTTTGGTTGTTAAAGGGCTAGAATAAGTATGTGATTTACATTGTTAGATTGTTAAAATTAACGATTGAAGAGAACCAAATCCAAGAAAATGGTATTGTTCCGGTACATTGGATTTGAAGAGTTCCTTCTTATAGGAATTAATCATGGGTTGTAGAGATGATGACCACCTCTCTGATGATCTGGTTGAATTTTTTCAACCAATGTAGTGAATACCGGGACATGAACAATCCACTGTAAACAAACTAAATCATGCCATCTCTTTAACGTACTGATGGTTTTGGGTACGAAAGTACGTTTTGATTTCCAGCCGTGAATATACCAAAGTATATTTCGTAATATGGCTGATGGATTACAAATAGATTTGTAATGTAATCCAAAGGTACGTACTGACAAAACAGAGCCAAGTCCAAAAGACTGGATTTGAGGATTTCTTTAGATATTACCGTTGTGCATGTTTGATACTGATCAAACAAGTGATATATCTGACATAATATTGGTCGCGTGACATTAGAGGAGTATTGTCATGAATGCTCTAAGATTAGAGAACCAATGGAGATCACCAATGATTGTTGAGACTACAATTTTTGGTATGGGTATAATTCTTGCGGTAGGAATTATAAATTTAGAAGTCAGAAATCATCAATAAATGTTGAGAAACATTTAGATGTGAACATAATTCTTTCATTAAGAATTATATGGTTCCAAAATCTGTAAATTGGAATGTCTTAAATGGCATCGAAGAAAAGTTGAAAAACGGTTAATATGTAACATATTGGAAGATTGGGCAGCCGACTAAATATCTAACGATGAGGTGTTACAATATTACCGATGCATAAATTGTGAACATTTGCATTACATAATGTAAAATGTTAAATTCACATAGTCTATGGTTTTTGGGTATAAATTTGTAGAAGATTGGGCATGAGTAGGGGTGTTACTTATCGTAATGATGTGCTTGTTGAAATAGCAAGTAAGTTGCCTACAAAGTTTCTATGCCTCTAGTGTATGCAAGTCTATAATGACTTCTTGTGAATTAACCGTAAATGTTAATTAGGATCACTAGAGAAGTTACAATTATTTTGTAAAATCAAATAGGAATATTTTTAATAATGTTTTCAGAATTGATTGCATGAGTAGATGCGAGTAATGAGGAGGAATGGCTTAGAACCTAACTTGTAGAGATCCCATTTTTGGAAGAAGCCTTCTCAAGCGGTCTTGATTAATTGTGAATCAGGCTATGATCTATAACATCTCTAACAAAGACTTATAATGAAAAGTCAAGACATACAAGTCTTGTACATTGAACGGTAAGTCAATTACTCAAGAAAGGAGTAATTGCAGTTATCCATTGAAACGGAGAAAAACTTGGTAGACCTATTTATGAAGAGTCTCCCAAAGGAAATATTTTCAATGAAGTATAAAGAAATGGGACTAAGGTCTGTGAAGGAAGGTTGATCTCCCATAGCAGAAACCCAACCAATGTTTTGAAAAAGATAAACAAGGTTTAATGTGGTACCAACAAGTTATGGAAGAGATTATGGAGCACTAATATAAAACTTCCCATTTCTAATTAGTGCTGGTTTCTGCAAGAAAACAGGATGGATATAAATCCTTAATAAGTCTAACTTTTATCACAAGGTGTCTCGCAGGAACACCTTTTAGACTTACCTATATGAGTATGGAAATCAGGCCGTTTCCTAAGAAAAGAAGACCGTTCTCGAAAGAAGAATAATGAATCAAGGATATACGCACATGGCCATTAACATGCTTGGCTAGAGAACACATGATTTATGAAATCAATATGTGTGGAGATTCCGATTTTATCATAAGGGGGTACTTGGTTCAAGACTAGTTTCACCATAGAACCTCGATAGGGCTTTGAATTTCTTACACTAAGTGAAGGTTCAAATCCAAAAGATACCTATAATTTATGTATTGATTTCAACGATGATGCTTATTTCCCGACTAAGCTTGAACTACGTTTGTTTGATCCCACTCGGGTACGTAGGCAGTCACTTGAGTGATGCAGCCACTCCGGTTTTGTAAGTTTTACTTTATTTTCTGTTTTGGTTTTTGAAAATATGGGGAGATTGTTGGATATTTTCAATAACATAGAAAATAAATCGGTTTTCATTTTTGGTTTGTCGCTACGACGGGGGACCGTTTTGTGTTGAATAAACACAATGGATGTTAGTTGGAGATGAAGAGACACCTATAACAGGTGTGATGGTTCATTAAGGACACAACCATTCCCAATATACACCTTATGTGTCTTTTGGAAGTGAAGTGGCATCTCAAATAGGCATGAGTATCCCTATAAGTAGTGAAGATATTCTCTCATTCTTGAAAATGAATTAAAACCTGATTTCTCTCTTTCTAAAGCATCATCAGAATTATTTATATTGTGTTCTTGATTGGGTCAAGGGGTGCAGACCTTGAATCCAATTTCTCTGTTGTAGGGCTTTCATTGTATCCTGAAGGCATTATTTCGCATACATGTTGCAATCGCCAATTGATATTGGGAGGGTAGAAATAATCGTCTAAAAGAAATCTTATGAGCCTTGAAAGTTTGGAGTACAACAATTTATTTTAGTTTTATCATCCTCTGGTTTTACCCAATTTTTCCAACAATATCTTCACTACTTCTCTAAAATTTGTTTTCAGTTCCAACGAATAGCTTAGTTTTTTTATTTATCGGTGAATAAGGGGCGCAACAAAAACGCAAGTGGGTCTTGATTTGGAAAGGTGTTGTATATGGGAATATGGTGATGGTAGAGATACCCTCCCGGGCAAACTCCCAGTGAAGAACCAAATAGGTTCCCACTTCTCCGTTAACAAAACTATTTTAATCACCCAAATAACCAACAATTCATAGATTCAGTTGGAAAAATTATTAATAACTTATCTAATTTCTCCAAATGCAACAACCTTACATTTTTTCTTCATAGCCGAAAGGGGTTATTTTCCTCTAATTAAATCTGTGATTGGCACTACACATGTATAGATATTTATTGACATTGGTTCGTCGAAAAAAGGTGCAGAATAGGCCAAATATCTTTGAAAATGTTCATTGATCACTCTGGTTATTGTATTGAGAGAATGAGCTAGAATAACCTTCTTCATAGGGCATGAATGCCACAGCCACACTATGGGCCCTTAAAGTTTTGATTGATGCAATTTCGGATGCTCCTGGATGGTGACAGCCTATATTTATACGGTCATACCGTCAGAACACATCTATCTGGTCATATTTATCACATTTGGATTGAATATTCAAGTTAGAAAACTGATATGTAAAACAAAGAGATTATAGTTTCTTTACCACATAGTAGTCATGCTAATGGAATGGGCAACAAAGTTGCTTTACAAAAAAGTATACCTTGTCTTGCCCATACAATGTGCAATTAAGTTACAAGAAACTGTACCATGTCCTCTTTATTTCACCATCAGCTAGGCAAGCTTTGAGTCCTCAAGAGAGGAAAAGTGTTTAGGCATCGGAAGCCACCATCACTTATTCATAGTGATGCACCTTGTTGGTGCCACCATCCGCCAACTTCCGGTGATAGTAGTGGTTTGATGTTTCATCTGTCCTGTAATTCCCAACTCTCAGTAAGTCGGCAGCTCAAGTAACTAATTTCCGTTAAACATATCTGATGTAAACAAGGTGTGAGTAAAAGTTATATATAAGAGTCTCCCAATTACTCCAAATGAGACTAGGAGAGACAAACTTAAAAGTATGGGAATCACAAGACCATACAACTACAAGTTGTTTAACAAGATCAATAATCTCAGTCGCCTAGTTCCTTTTATCTCCAAAAACTCTCCTGTTCCTTTCCTTCTATAATCTCCAACAAATAGCATAGTGGATAATCCACCATACTGATTTACCTATACCTCTCAAAAAATTAGTATCCCAAGCTTCAAACAAATCAAATAATGATTTCGGCACTGGCCACGAAATCCGAAAAGCTTTAATGAAGTAGTTTCATACCTCAAAAGAATAAGGACAATGCAAGAACATATGATCTGTTGTTTCTCTATCACCATTACAGAGAACACACAAATCACTTTCTATCTCCATTCCTCTATGCCTTAACATGTCCCTAGTTGGAAGAGAATTATGAAAGGAAGCCCAAATAATAAAACTAACCTTATGAGGAATAATATTCTTCCATAGATGCTTCGAGAAACTGCACGTCTCCAACTGTCCAACTAGAGTCTCATAGCATTTTTCCGTGCCAAAATTCTCTATAATAGACAACTCATCTCCACCTTCCACAATATTTGGGATACGAACATCACGCCTAAGAATCCCATTCTAGCTGCTCGTTAGAATTCAAAGTTCTCTTAAATATACACTCCCATCTGTTACTTCTAATCATATCTGCTATAGTGACATCTTTATCTACCTTAAACACCTCCGGAAAAATATCTTTCAAACATCCTCCATTAAGCCATTTATCCTTCCAAAATATGATTCTGTTACCGTCATTAACTGTAAATTAAACCATGTTCTGAACCGTAGGTACCATCTTCACCACGTTCTTCCAAACACTTCTACATTGGGAAGTAGAGTCAACATCTTGCATTAGTAAATCACTATTCTGATTAAAATTCTCTTGCACTATCTTCTTCCATGAAGGATTTCTGCTTTTCGAGTACCTCCATATCCACTTAATCAACAACTCCCGTACCATTAGATTGCCTTAATCCTGCCGGGATGGAGGTCTTACAACAACCCATACCATTGCAAGACCCAGCATCAGTTGCATCCTCGTTTGTAGTACAGTCTAAACACCCCTCACCAATAGGCGGATTCCCATTTATCGATGCCAAGGTATCACAACCGAGAGATGCCATTTTGTTCTTTGTATTAGTCACGGTGAATTTCGACAGAGTGAGAGTGTTTCGATCTGACTCATCCGAACAAGTTTTTCTATTAAGGTTTCGATTGTCATCAGACCATCGACTAATGATATAATCGTGACAGGTATGTTCCCATACATACGCTCACTGTTGATGCATTTTATTTCGAAATCTTTTTCTATGAAACAACCGACACCCATACCCAATGGTAGGGTATGCTAACGATCCCACAACGATCCGTGCAATTAGGCGTTGCTATTCCAGAAGCATTGACAGGAATTTCTGCAAACGCTAATTGCACCCATGGTAACAAGACAAGATACTGAAACATTAGCGGAACATGTAATGAAACCATGAATGAATGATGAGATTGGTTATTTTATTTTCTAAAACTTCAAGCATTAATTAGTGAAAGTCAAGAGTCAAAGTCAAATATTTATTACTAGCTAGCAAGTAAACTAGTATTGTACGTTCTTTCTGTTAGTACAAGATTCCGAGGATTGAGATAAAACATATAGAGTTGGCGACCGTCTTCAATCTTCAAGATCGGATCATTACAACTCATGAAGGTCCCTTACCCGGAGTTTTTGTTCATAAATTATTTTCTTGGACTCGTCTCGATAAATTTCAGTCCATGAACTTCATCAAAGACTTGTCTCGTTTTGTCTCATTCCGGTGACTTGTGTATAAGACGAAAAGTAGTTTCTGCTCGAGTATTATCTACTACGGAGAAATTCATCCAGGACGTACGTGCATTTTGGTGCAGACAAATTCCACTTGATTAATCAGCAATTTTGGACGTTCAAGGAACAGTAGTACTATGAATTGGTCCATGGCATCCATGTAGAAATTTCAAAACTTGGATATTACAAAGATCCGAGAACAAAATTCAAACATTTAGCTTTCCAAATCCAAAATAATCTTAACTGCTACCAGAAGACTTGTAAATACTTAAGGACTTATGAGTGACAAAAAAAAAAATTGAATCTGTAGATGATTAGTATTGATAGAAAAGTACTGGACGTGTGGACTCTTCCACGTCCGAAATAGTTTCCCAACGCCCCATTCAATACGTTATGTTTCTATTGACTGGACCAGACCACCAATTTAGTTGTCCACCTTGCTGATTATGAAATTTAAAGGCTTAAAAGGTGCACATTCATTATGTAAAAAAATAAAAGTACTCATGCCGAGATGGACATAAACACATATAAATTGCATAGTCGAATGCATATCCAATTAAGATCATTTGATATATACAACCATATACCATCAAACTCATTATTTGACAGATTTTAAGCGTCCGATCTTCTTGCTCATGTATTCCAGATACTTCCGTTGACATTGTCAATTAAGTTGTCAGTTCATAGTATAGGATTTTCCAAGGATGCTTCACTAAAACAAGATGAAAATTATTCTAGCCATAAGTGATTGCGAAGTTTGAGGTAGCCACAGCATAGTGCGTAAGCATAAATAAATATGATTATAAGTATGAACATTAAGATGCGTTTAATATGCAGTAAGAAAATATCAAAATAATAAAATACGAATGGAAGCTTCACAAGTTCTCGTGAAGTTTCAGTGTTTCATCTTTCTATTACTATGGCTGCAAGTAGCATCTGCAGAAACACCAACCACTCCTTCGCGACCAATAACCAAGCCTGGATGTCAAGATAGCTGCGGGAACGTCAGCATACCTTACCCGTTTGGTATTGGGGAAGGTTGTTACATAGGCGACAACTTCGAATTAACATGCAAGGATTCCACCAAGCCCCCCGTGTATGGTGAGAACTATGATGTCTCAAAGATATCAATACGAGACGGCGACATTACCACCGATGTCTTAATATCCACCGATTGTTCCGACGAGAAAATTCCAGCGAACAATACAGCGTGGGCCTCATTTCGTAAATTCACCTTTTCTAATACAAAAAATAAGTTTGTAGCCATGGGTTGCGACACCTACGCATATCTAGGACTAGGAAATAAACGAAATTACAGATCCCTAGCATGTACGTCTGTCTGTAATACGCTGAAAGATGTCACTGATGGGTCATGTACTGGTAGTGGTTGTTGTGAGCTTTCCATCCCCCCTGGACTAGCTTTATACAACGCCTCGGTTCGAAGCTTGTATCAACCTCGTAGGAATTTGAGTTTCAACCCATGTAGCTATGCTTTTTTGGTTGAGAAAGAATGGTTTAAGTTTTCGTGGTTAGATCTTAAAAATTTCCAAAATTATGGGTCCCGACAAGTTCCGGTTGTGATCGACTGGACTATTGGTGATAAAACATGTGAAGACGCTGTAAGAAATAAAACTACCTATGCATGTGGTCCTCACAGTGACTGCATACCTGGTGAAAATGCCCCAGGTTATCGTTGTAATTGTAAGAGTGGATTTGCAGGGAATCCTTACCTTAACAGTAGTTCCGGTGGAGAATGCCAAGGTAATATTTTGTAATTACTATGGATAGAAATAATGATTGGATTTTTTCTCAGATTTGAACTTAGCTCAAGATTGTACTAATAATTGATGTCCTTTCGTTTTTGTTGTTTTTTTGTGCTAAATAGATATTGATGAATGCCTTAATAATCCATGTGGAAGAGGAAGTATTTGCAATAATACGATAGGGGGGTACACATGTCATTGCCAAGAGGGATACAAAGAATATGGCAAGGAATGCATTCCTCCAACCCTGACTCCGACACCAAGCCAGATTCAGTATCAGATCAGTAACATTAATGCTGTCAAGATTGTTGTCGGTAAGTAGTTGAGAATAGTTGATGTTTGAATAGTTATGTTGTGTATGTTCTAGTACAGTTTCGTTGGAGTTTGTTTGAGTTTGTTGTTTGCTTGGGTCTGTTTTGTTTTCATTTCCTCTGGATAGATGCTGTGTCCCTCCATGGTCGGAATTCGTACATTACCTTGACAGTTGTTTGCTGCGTTTTTTAATAAATTCCCTAATTAATGATTGAATAGTAGTTTAATTTCCGATATGAAACATTCATTTCATTGTGTCTTCATGTAACCTATGAATAATCACCTTGTAGTGCTCATGCTAGGAAACTCCAGAAAGAATACAGTTAAACTAAATTTCAATAACAGTGACCGAATTGTTATAAACTCTACTAACTTTTTATAGCATACATGGTGCGCGCAGGTGTGTGCGTAGGCTTACTTCTTCTAGTGGTAAGTCTTGTGGCTAGCTTCTGGTCATACTGGGGGTATAGAAAAAGAAAGCACGTGCAAGTTAAGGAGGAATTCTTCAAGAAAAATGGTGGGTTGATTCTGAATCGGCTCCTTGACGAACGGGAAGATGATATTGAGTCAAGTTGGAATGGAAGAGGAGGAAATAAGCACCGATCAATTGCTACAATATACACAGAGAAAGAGCTAAGCAAGGCAACTAATAACTATCACGAAAGTCAAATTCTTGGACGAGGAGGGTTTGGCACAGTGTTTAAAGGAGTCTTATCTAATGGGACCGTGGTTGCGATTAAGAAGACCAAAGTTGTCGATAGGGACCAAAATGAGCAGTTCATCAACGAAATTGCTGTCCTATCACAAATCAATCACAAACATGTCGTTCAGCTCTTGGGTTGTTGTCTGGAAAGCGAAGTTCCTTTACTAGTTTATGAATATGTAACTAACGGGACGCTTCATCAACACTTGCACGATGGCCGTGAGCATCAAACAAGGTCCTCTGCTCTCTCATGGGAAAATCGTTTGAGGATAGCATTGGAAGTTGCAGGAGCATTAGCTTACTTGCACGCTGAAGCTTCCATACCCATAATCCACAGAGACGTCAAGTCAAGTAATGTACTTCTAGACGATGATTACAAAGCAAAAGTATCAGATTTTGGTGCTTCAAGGTTAATTCCTTCGGATCAAGCTCAGCTAAGCACAGTAGTTCAGGGTACTTTTGGGTACTTAGACCCGGAATACATGCTGTCAAACCAGCTAACAGAGAAAAGCGATGTGTACAGCTTTGGTGTTTTGCTTGTGGAATTGCTAACGGGTAAAGCAGTATTTTCTCCAGATAGGCTTCAAGAGGAAAGGAATCTGGCAAATTATTTTCTTACCTCCATGAAAACGAACCGGTTGTTCGTGATTCTGGACGGAAATTTGGTGAGGTATGATAGTGAACGAGTCAGCAGCGTACACGGGCACCAACAGATCCAACAAATGGCTGAACTGGCGCAAAAGTGCTTAAGAATGAAGGGAGAGAATAGACCAACAATGAAACAAGTAGCCATGGTGTTACATAGATTAATGATGATATCTTCCACTGAACCTGGTGTCTTGGATGATGACTATATGTTTACAAACACAACCAAAGAAGAACGCATGCTCTTGGCAGAATCAGCAAAATTGTTGTCTTACACAGATAGCATTACAACAATAGGTGATAGCAGCAAGGGGATGTTAGCCTTAGAAACCGAGGGACGTTAGTGGATTATCGAAGCTCATGCAGATTGATCAGTATTATTTTTCCTGTTTAGTATTTAAAAGTTATTCATAGTTCAAGATTGGAATAAAGTATGCGCTTTAAGTAACAAACCTTCCCGGAGGTTTTGGTTCATGTCCCCCTACATGTTCCCTGTATAATTTTCTACCAGTTTAATAAATTTGCTCCCTCTGCTGGAGTTTTAAATTATCCGTGTTTAAGCGATATAAATGATGTATGCATATTTTTTTATTAATTCAAAATCATTGCAGGAACATAAATTCGTAATACTTTGCCTCTGGAAAATTATGACCAAGAAGTGTTTGTGAAAACCATTGCAGACTATTTGAAGAATGACGAAGCAGGTGACGTCACCTTAATCACAAGGAAAGTGTGAGGATATTGCGAGATTCAAGAAAGCTTGCGAAAAGAACTCTTGTAAGCTTGCGAAAATAACGCAAGCCAGATCCGAAAATAAAGGATATCTTAGCTGTCATCCACTATGTAATACCTTATATATAGAGCCAAGTAGACTCGAGGGAGAGAGAGATCTTTTTTGAGAGTTTGGAAAGAACAAAGAGGAAAGAGAAAGTCGAGAGCAATTCTAATTTCTGGGTGTTCTAACTATTCTTGTAAACTTCTTAGGAGAAATTAATAAAGTTTTAGTAATTGTTCTTGAAATTTGTGTGGATCTTTATATAATCTTAATAGGGTGTAGTTGTGGGAAATCATGCAACTACATATTGGTGCTAGAAACAGGGACTGATATGGAAGAATTCGGAGATTATTTGAAAAATAGGATGAAGGTTGTTATTATGATTTGACAAAATTTGAAGAAATTAGTGAAGAATTTGGTAGTTTTAAACGAAGTATTGAGATCATAAAAATAATGAAACATATTAGTGAACCATTCAAAGAGAAGATAATCAAAGCCAGAGAAGGTAGAAGGAGGTTGGAATGTAGCTTAATAACGAAAACAACGATTAATGAGTTTTATGAAAATATCAAAGGAAGAATACATAAATGAGATTTTGAAGGAAAGAAAATTATGACAGTGGAAAAGGTGTCACTATTGAAGGAATGGGAGAAGAAGAAAATTACATTCACGGTACCAGAAATACCAAAAGAAAATTTAAGTCATACAGCTCCATTGGTAATCATAGTAACTGCAGCGAAAAGAGAAGGATGAATCGACGAAGTCAATAGAAGAATGAGAGGTGAACAGAACTTTAGTAGATACAATAGTTTGGGTTGATATATTGTTTTACAAGTCATTTATAGGAGTGGGATACAAAGATGAAGAAATGACTTGTTCAATGTATCATATCCACGGCTTTGGCAAAGTTACAACAAAACCTAAAGGAGAAATTGTAGTACAAATATTTCTAGGTGAAATTTAAACTCAAGTGACATTGTATGCGGTGGATATGGAGTCACCATACAACATGCTACTAGGAAAGCCATGGATACACGCGATTAAAGATGTGGCATAAACATTGCATCAGAGCATTAAGTTTCCAATGCCAAGTGGAGTAGGCAAAATTTGAGGAGATGTTGATGCTGCGAAAAGGTGTTATCAAGTAGAAGTGGAAAGTTATGAAGGACGTGCAAGGAGGCAAAAAATTCGCTGGAAAATGGCGAAGGGAGCAAAGAAAGAAGAAGAATTTCGAGTTTACATGGTAAAGGCAGAAGAAGGAAAAAAAATACCAAGTGAAATATCAGGAGAAGGAGACAAAACAATTAAAGCAATAAAAGAGCCAACACCAATAGGATAACCAAAGGCGATTTACACTGCTGCAGAACCAACAAAAGAAGTAATATTGGAACTGAAGAAGAACCAAATATGTTAAAAATAGGAACCAAAATGGACTCAGATGAATAAGAAAGAACAGTCAGCCTGTTGTGAGAATATAAAGACATCTTCGCATGGAATATGGATGAGATTTCAGGAATAGATCCTTTTGTCGCGTGTCATCGTCTGGAAATTAATAAAAATGCAAGATCATTCAGGAAAAGAATAAGGAAAATAGCAAAAACATATCACCCTCAGATAGAAGAAGAATTACAAAAGATGCTTGATGCAGGAATGTTTATGGGTAAAAATTGTTTCCGCCGATTTTGGTAAATTCGGTAGGTGGGTGAGAAACTGGTTTAAACCCTAAACAAATGTTCTGCACGTGAGAACTTTATAGATTCGAGAGATCAATTTGTACAAGTCCGGCCTAAAATAAGAAATGGATGTTCCAGACTTGCTTCGGTCACAAAGTGGAGGAGAAGGGTTGATTTGGGGAGGGAAGCAAAGAAAGGTGTTGAGACCAGAAAATTCTTGGAGAGTAGTGTATCGACTTGTATCAGAAAGTGAAAGATTAGGAAGCTTGCAAGGGATGAAAGATTTTTGTAGAGCTCGGTGAGTTGCCTTTTTTGAGAGTGTTGTATTTTTCTCCTAACCGAGACTTGTTGTCTGGTGGAAATAGGTAAGACCTATTTATACAAGTCGAGATTGAAACGTACCCTGGCCTCATGAAGGAAGAGAGTAAAGGGTGAAATAATGGGAGGAGGTGGTAACCGTAAGGTGTTTATGAGTGAAAACGTTTTCCCCATTATTTCCTCATTTATTTGACCGCTTTATTCCTATTCACGCTTTCTTAATATGAGCGTAGTGTACGCTGTAAGCTGTGACCGCCAAACCAAGATCCTGGAAAGCATCCCCCAGTTTGTGTTGATGTCTCGAGTGTTGGTTGTACCTTAAGTGCAAGTGGCGCTGCTAGGGGCCTGTTTCGCATGTGCCAATGGCATGTGCGGAATGCTTTTGTTGCGGGTATCACCTCGAGCGCAAGTAGCAGTGCCAAATATGCTAGTGGTGTGTGTGGCATGTGCCAATGGAATGTGTGGAATCCCTTGGTGGTAGGTTGTACGTTGAGTGCAAGTGGAAGTGGAAGTGCCAGAGATGCTAGTGGCGTGTGTGGCATGTGCTAATGGTATGTGTTGAATTCCTTGGTGGTAGGTTGAAAGGTTTGCAAGTTAGGATACCAGCGTGGGTTTTGGCATGGGACAATGGCATGCGTGGCCATTAGGACCACGTCTTGGTAAGAAAATCTACCAGCGAGCGTGTTGGCATGTGCCAATGGCATGCTCGTCCATTAGGGACACGACCTGGTAAGAAAATCTACCATCGATACGTGTTGGCATGTGCCAATGGCATGCTCGGCCATTAGGGCCACGGTTTGGTAAGAAAAGCTACTAGCAATGCGTGTTGGCATGTACCAATGGCATGCTTGTCCATTAGGGCCACGACTTGGTAAGAAAAGCTACCAGGGAGCGTGTTGGCATGTGCCAATGGCATGCTCGGCCATTAGGGCCACGGTTTGGTAAGAAAAGATACCAGCGAGCGTGTTGGCATGCGTGACCAATTTTTCCTAGGTTGCATGGTTTGCAAACCTAGGTGCGGGCGCTACTTTGGCATGGAGTGGCTAGGGCCAAGGTAAGGGTGTTTGTCTTTGCGTGGCGTGACTAGCGTAGCTAGGGCCAAGGCAGAGTGTGTTTGGCATGGCGCGGCTATCTTGAGCTAGGTGTGGCTGGCATGATTTTCCATTGGCACGGAGGTGCGGCTAGTTTGGGTTAGGTGTGATTGGCATGATTTTCCATTGGCACGGAGGTGCGGCTAGCATGGTTGGCATGCTTTGGCGCATTTGGTGTGACTAGAATAGCTAGGGCCAAGGCAGAGTGTGTTTGGCATGGCGCGAATAGCTTGGGCTAGGTGTGGCTGGAATGATTTTCCATTGGCACGGAGGTGCGGCTAGCATGGTTGGAATGCTTTGGCACATTTGGTGTGACTATCATAGCTATGGACAAGGCAGAGTGCGTTTGGCATGGCGCGGCTAGCTTGGGATAGGTGTGGCTGGCATGATTTGCCATTGGCACGGAGGTGCGGCTAGCATGGTTGGAATGATTTGGCACGTTTGGTGTGGCTGGAATGATTTTCCATTGGCATAGAGGTGCGGCTAGCTTAGGCTAGGTGTGGATGGCATGATTTTCCATTGGCACGGAGGGGAATTAGGGTTTTGTTCGTTGTAACCCTAATTTGAAAAAATACCCCCTATTAATTACTCTCTACATGCATTAAATGTCCTAATAAATGTGTCACCGGTGACATTAGGTTATTTGAGGTTTTACAATTTTACCCTTTGTTTAAAAAACCACCATCAACATTAAGTCCCCTTCTTAGCTCGGAACAGGAGCTTTGTTGCGAGGTAAGCATAAGATGGTGACAAACTATCAACAACAAATCGTAAAGAGAATTGAGGAGGCTTGTTTGACCTTTTTTTTTTTTATATAAATAGGATTTGGAATCCTTGCCTTTGGCAGTTTTGAACAAATCGGGAGGCTAGCACAATCGGGAAGTCAGCGTCATTGAGAGACGAGAAGCTGGGCAGCATTGAAAAGTTGACGTGATTTGGGAAAATGAGCGTGCTAGATGGAGGGATAGGCGCAAGATGGGGAAGCTGAGTGTGATAGCCGGCGCGATTTGGGCGGCATTGGGAAGATGAACGTGCTAGTTGGTGGGACCGGCACAAGGTGTGGAAGCTGATTGTGCTAGCTGGCGAGACCGGTGTAAACAAGGAGGGAGTAAGTGTTTCTGATAGCAAAGTTTCCTTGTTTTTCCTTTCTTCACGTCGCACAAAGGGGCATTATCTTCTGAAAACCATCATAATTCCTTTCCCTTTTTAAGGTTCCGTATTCATACCCAACATAATTGCATCATCTCCCTCGTTTGAGAAATGGTTCTTCTTGTCGAGTTTCTCTCTTTGTCATGTCGCACAAAGACGAATCATCTTCTAACCATCCATATTCTCTAGGTGAAGGCGTGAGGCCTGACTCTTGCAGGAGCATCCCAACAAAGGTTATTCGGGTTAAGAAAATCATACTGGTATGTTTTCTTCTTCTTTGGTGGACTGACGTTCTCTTTACCACTTGTTTGATGAATGGAAAATTTCCCTTTTGTGCAGAGATATCCTGTTGGAGCATGCGTTACTGTTATCGACGAGGATGACCTATTCGTTCCCATCCCTTCAAATCCAACCTTGTTGACTGCTGCAGACTTGGAGAACGCTGATTTAGGGCTCTCTTGTCATGAATACCCCTATGCAGGTTTGTCGTTTGGGACTCGTATGAGGTGTCTCTTATCCAATTATCGTAATGTTGGCGGTTTCCTGGTGCGGAAAAAATTCGTGGTCCTTTATACGAGGATATGGAAGACATACGGCCATATCGCTACTAGGACCGTAGTGAAGTGATGTTCGTCCGTCTTGGTTTCCATGGTGATCTGTCTTTTGCCAATGATTGCTGAGATGGAGAATATGTCCATCCGTGCTGTTGCAGAGTCATCCATTCAAAGGTGGGAGAACATGGTATCCACCTGTGAATCCTTGGAGTTTAATATTAGATGTTTGCGGCATCGCCTCAATATTGTGAAGGTCGACAGAGCTGGTATTCTTGATGGTGTGATTCCTGCCACAAAAGCCATGCTGGAATAGGAAAAATCTTTGGCCCTGGAGTCTCGGAGGATTGAAGAGTTAACTCGAGACTTAAAGAGTAGGACTGAAAGATATCATGGTCTATTGAAGATAATATTTTGTAGGGATTATAATTTACTAGATGGGATCTTCTGATTTGTATCACGAGATTTGAAGGATCCTCTCTTTTTTTGAATAAATAAAGAAATTCTATTAATCTATTGGATTGTATTGAAATTCGATAATTGGCAAGAAAGAAAGTAAAAGTAGAGAGGGTGTCTGGACGTTCACATTTTTGATGTAGCATGTTGCAGGGAAGTGATTAGGCGTAGAATGCCTTAAGCCATTTTCCGTTGATGACTGTTATACGCTTTAGTGATTATGTATGGCCCTTCCCATTTGGGAGAAAACTTCGGTGTCGATGCATCTTGATGGAGATGTGCTTGGCGGTTTTTAGCACCAGATATCCTTCCTTGAAAACCCTGGATTTTACATGGTTGTTGTACGCCCTGGAAATCCTATTTATGTATGCTTGTGCATGTTCCTCTGCCCGGGATCTTCTGGAGTCCATAGTATCTAGTTCCGCGATTCTGGTATTGAGTGATTCGGCTTCATTCCACTAAGGTCCACTCACTGTGGCGATTCTGGCATACGGGATCTTGGTTTCTGCTAGGAGGATCGCGTCTATTCCGTAGACGAGGGAGTAGGGAGACATGTCGTTGGATCTTGTAGAAGATGTTCTGTGTGCCAAGAGAGACATCGTCAATTTCTCGTGCCAGGTCTTGGGATTGTCTTGTAATGTTCGACTAAGGATTCAGATCAGAGTCTTGTTGGTACTTTCGTCTTGCCCATTTCTTTGGGGATAATAGATAGTAGAGAAGACTTGTTTAATTCCGTACCTCTCAAGTAGTTCCTGTACTTGCTTGTTAGTAAAATGCGTGCCGTTGTCGGTGATGACGTGTTTAGGTACGCCAAAATGGCAGATGATGTGTTCCTTGACGAATGCCGCGATCGTTGCTCCAGTGGTTCCTTTCATCGGGAAAGCTTCAACCCACTTGGTAAAGTACTTTGTCGCGGTTATTATGTATTCATGTTGTTTTGAGGATGGCGGGTTGATCTTCCAAATAATGTCGAGTCCCCAGCTATAAAAGGGCCACGGGCTACTTATCGAGTGAAAGGGTGTTGGAGGCGCGTGGATAAGGTTTCCGTGAATCTGACATTCTCGGCATTTCTGAACGAAAGTAGATGCGTCGTCTTCCATGGTCGGCCAGTAGTACCTCTCGTGAATCTTCAGGAACAGTTTATGTTTCCATTGGTGTTTGCCTTCGTGCATTTCTCTTAACATAGCTGGAATTTCTATACCACCCAAACACCACAGTAGACTTCCTCCGAAACTCTTGCGATATAAAACCCCATCATGGAACACGAATCTTTTGGACTTTTATTTTAGCTTGGACGCATCCTCTTTGTTAGTAGGAAGAATTCCGTCGCGAAGGAAGCCGATGTATGGATCCCACCATTCCCCAGTGTGATTGATGTTGAGGACCTCTGTCTGACATGGGGGCTCCTGGAAATTGGGACACGACTTCTGGATTAATCGGGATTTATCTTCCATCTCCGGCCAATAGTATCCAAGTCGTTGTAAACGACGGTAGATGGTTACTACTTATGTTTTTCCAAAGACTTCGGTATGAACATGTTCAAGTTGTTGTTGTGCTTCCTCTTTTCCGAGACACCTTGACAGGGAGCCGTCTGGATTTCAATGATACAAAACATCTTGAAGCATAAAGAAATTCCGCAAAGTCTTGACGTCGATCTTCCCTAGGAAAAGTTAGTTCTTGAATGATAGGAGTTCTCCAGTCATCCTCCTCGGCTTTCTCAGGTTGTGAAAGCTACGTTGAATCTATGGTTCGCCATTTTACTGTCAGGGTTTCCTCGGATCCTTCGAACTGTAGATTTGATGCTAGTGTAGCTAGGCAGTCAACATGCTTGTTACCGCTTCGGCCGACATGCATAATGGTTGCTTCGGCGAAATAATTTACTAGATTTTGTGCTTCAGCCCTGTATGGTGCCAGCGTCAGTTCGTTCAATGCGTAAATTCCATTTACCTGGTTGACGAATAATTTGGAATCTCCTCTTATCTCCAAATGCGTGGCCCCGTCTCGTTTATCTAGTGATAGTCCAATGAGGAAGGCTTCGTATTCAGTTGAGTTATTGGTGCATGGAAAGTCTAGCTTGAAAGAGTGCGAGAAGACTTCTCCAGCAGGGGATACTAGTACCACACCCGCTCCTTCGGTATTAGTGCTGGGGGTGGAATAACCATCGAATAACATTATCCATGCTTCTTCTTTGACTAAGAAGATATCTGGAAGGTCTCCCGGGAGATATTCTCGTAACTCCGCGGTGTTTTCTCCTGGGAATGCTGCTAACAAGTCTGCAACAGCCTGTCCTTTTATGGCCCTCGGGGAGATGCATGTTATGTCGAACTCTGATAGTTGCAGGAGCTAGTTAGCCGGCCTCCCTATCATGGAGGGTTTATAGAGGAGAAACTTTACAGGGTCTGATTTGGATATTAACACCACCTTGTTGGAGAGGAGGTAGTGCCTGAACTTCTGGATGGAATAAATTAATGCTCAACACGCCTTTTCTGACTTGGGGTATCTGAGTTCAGCGTATCTCAACGTTCGACTGAAGTAGTATATGGGATATTCAATTCCTTTGTCATCTTCTTGAGCGAGGAGGGATCAAATGGCAGTATCATTAAAGGCTGTATAAAGACATAGTGGTTTCCCTTCCATAGGAGGCTTCATGATGGTCGGGGAGGACAACGTTTTCTGGATCTTTTAGTACGCTTTTTGCTGAGACGTAGTCCATGTGGAATTCTCTCCCTTATTCAGCAGAGGCGTAAACGCAGTAATGATTTGTGCCAGCCCCGGTATGAAGCGACGAATGTAGTTTCCCTTGTCCATGAAACTTTGGAGCCCTTTTGCGGTTCTTGGTGGTGGCATCGTGAGGATAGATTGCATCTTCACTTTGTCAACTTTTATCCCTACGGCCATCACTTGGAATCCCAAAAACTTCCCCGAAGAGACACCAAAGGCACATTTCAATGGGTTCATCTTCAACTTTTATTCGCGACATCTTTCGAATACTAGTCGTAGCATTTCCGGATGATCCGCTCGAGTCTCCGATTTAACCACCACATCATCTATGTAATCTTCGAGTTGCTTGTGCATCATATCGTGGAATATGGTAGTCATGGCGCGTTGGTAAGTAGCGCCAGCGTTCTTCAGACCGAAAGGCATTACGGTGTAATAGAAGTTTCCGAGAGGGGTTCAGAAAGAAATCTTACTCGTGTCTGAATTGTACATCTTTATCTGGTTGTAGCCGCTATATTCATCCAAGCCCGGAATTTCTTTGTAAGTCCATGCGAAAATGTCCTGGTATTCTTTGATTAGGTCGACTAGATTTAAGCGTTCAGCAGAATGTAGATTCGAACTGATCAGAATGGGTCGTGGGAATTCTTCATTCCCTATATTGAGAGTTTCGTGTTCGTCGGTGGTTAAGTCTGTCCCGTCTTGTAGCTTCTGAGAGGCGTCTGGAACTTCCTCCTGGTTATTTTGAAAAACATTCTTTCGGGCGGAGAGACCGGGTCATGGTATCCCCTGCTAATTGCTAACAACGGTGGTAATGTGTGAGTTTTCCCATTTTGCTTTGTCCTGTGGTAAGGGTGCACTCTCGCTTGGTGCGGGCATGGGTTACACCCGGTGGTGGGAGTCTGGAGGTTCTTCCTTATGAGGAGACGGTGGGAGGGAATTCTCCTCTGCGGAGTATCTCCAGTTTGTCGCTATCTCTGAGCAATGTCCATTTTGGTAGCAGAAAACTGTGAATCTTGGTCGTCACGCCTTTTGAACCCTCCTTCGGCCCATGTGCTTTTACGTAGTAAACTGGTGCATAGGGGGACAATGACGCAGGGATATGGACAACTTCTCCGTTCAGTATTGTTTTCAGGCATTGGTGGTATGTTGAAGGAACGATTCTGAGATTGTGCAGATGTATGCATGTCGTAACCACAACAAATTAATTAATACTTTACTACCTAATTAACAAGTAATATAGGGCAGTCAAGATCGATCCCACGAGGAGCACGAGATTCTAGTTGTCTTATAATGTCACAAAAAAGGGGGTATTGGTTCTAGGTTTTAAAAGCAAAAGAAAGTAAACAAAGTAATTAAAAGTTTAAGTTGAAATCAAATAAGAGAAAATAAATCAAGGAATCATTCTTCGTTGCAAAACAATTATTCAAGTTATGTTCTTTTCCACTTCTTATTAGTCATAGATTATCACCAAACGTAGGATAGCAGGTTCGCTTAGCTAACCCCAAAATTCCTTATTTCACTGAGTAACAGGTTGGCTTAGTTATCAGATTCTACTCAAAAGAACCACCTTAAGGTTCGCTTACAAGATGTAATTCCCCGAACGCATTAAGATTTATGAATTTAGGTATAGTACTAGTAGTTAGACTAGGTTCGCTTGGTCCACTTTCTAGCGTTGTTTTTACACACAATTGCTCCACGCAATCCCTCCACAAGGTCTTGTGTTTTCTACTTGTGTAAAGAGTCAAGAAACTATTACGTATTCCCTAACTTTCACTAGCTTTAGATCAAATTAACAAATCAATTTAGCGTGCACTCTAAACAACCTATCAATCAATCATAAACATTAATATTAGTAAAAACAAACGATAATCATATGAAAAACTTCAAGATAGAATTGAAACAAAAACTCAAATCATATGTTAAAAACAAGGAATTCATCCTCAATCAATAATAAATTTAGCTACTCATAGTTTAGAGTTCACAAAATAATAATAATAAATAAAGAAGAAAGAAAAACTTATTGAAAAGATGATGGTTGCTCCTTCCTCCAATCCTTGTGCACTTTAACTCCTTCTCCAAAGTAGATGTGTGTAAAAAGTTGTAGAGAACTCCTCTATTTATAGGCTTCAATACTCTCCATATCTTTGTAGGAAAAGAATCCTCATTCCAAAAGAACACCACTTTCCCCATTTGAGCCATATTCCAATTTCTAGTCCAATTCTCCAAAACTTCCAAGTTTTCATCCAATTCCCACTTCTAAGTCTTCACACACATGAGAGAAGTCCATACAAAATTCTGCATTTTTGGTCACCGGAAAATTGTGTTTTTGGCCGGAAGTTGGCAGGAATCCGTTGTCGCCGGCCACCTGAAAATTTTGTCCCCGATCAAGGAATATTCTGTTGGTCAACCGTCAGGACTAACGGTCAAAGGTCAAACTTAACGGTCTTCCGTCAGTCACAGGTCAAGGGACTGAGTCATTGAGTCAGTACCGAGCCAGCTAGCTAACTCGGCTGACTTGGTTTGGTTGCCCTCTTACTCCTGCCAAGTGCTATTCACGACCAAGATGGCCGTGCACTGCAACTCATACCATGTCCTCCTGGAAACCATACTTGCAACTGTCAATCATTTACACAATAAATTCTCAGTTGCATAAGCCACCAACTTCAGCTTCCAGTTCATACATCACCTGTCTTGCACAGCACCAGCAACCTCCTGCCATCTTAAACCAGTTCATGCCATTCTCTGTAGATGCTGCAATTTCAGTTCCATCCATATTGGTCCTGTCTGTAACTTCTGCTTCATTACCACCTGCAAAACAATGCCATTCCAGCAACCACATTTCTTCCACCATTGCAGCTACCACCAGTTCATTGCGGCATCACCATCTGCTTCACAGCCAACTTGGCTGCAACTCAGAAACAGCAGCAATGCTCATTCATCAGTCCCTGTAACAGCAATTCATCCTCATTTCTTGTCTACAACACCTAACATACATCTAATGCTTTGCACTCCAGCGACATCACCACACAAAATCCTCTCAAAACCCTTGATACAAACACCATCATTTGGCTTCTGCTCCTGCACAATAATTCCCCAACATACATTCATTCTCTTTACTCCCTGTGCAGTAGTAACACCTCTCAGCTTCAACCTTCATACCATCAATCAATAGCAGCAAACAGGGTCTTGTTCTTTACTTTAACATCATACCCATTCATTCCAATCATCCCTTGTAACTGTATCTCAGAACAAACATACCCATCTTCAATACAACCTCAAACATCCATTTTATTCACACATCAGATTTATCTTGAATCTGTTCAATCACCTTCTTTGTCTCTCGATTTATCACATCAAAACCCATTAATTCTTTATCTCTGATTCATCTTCTACAGGTCATCACCATCTCTGAGTTTAGCCAATCGATCTCCATCAACTCGAATTTCAATCCGAGTTTAACCCATTTTCAATCACCACCATTACAACACCATGGATTCGAGCTTCTCCCAATCCAACTCCAATACCAACAACGGCTTCTTCATCCCCTCTTTTATCTAATCGAACCCTAGCCTGAATTTTATTTCTTCTTTCTGTTTCAACAATTAGCATCTTGTTCTTCTTGATTCACAAATCCTATCTCACCAACGCATATGAAACCATAATTTGTTTTTTTGATTTTAACAGCATCAGGTCTTCTTTGTTGAATCAACTAACAGATCCATTTCAAACCCCATCACAGAGTTAATTATCCCCAATTTCTCGATCTCTTCAGACAGAAACAGTTACTCACACTTGTATTTCTCAATTTCTGTTAAACGGACGAAATGAATGAGAAGAATTTCTCTTCTCGATCTGGTTCTCGGACAATGGCTGTTATGTAAGAATGAATGAACAGAAGAGGTGAATATCGATTTTAGGGTTAATCATTGGGATGGCTATTTGCGCCCAAGATAAAAACCACCCATTGATAATTACAGCCTCTAAATGATAAGGGGTACCCTATACGACAACCCCTTAACCTTAGCTGGTTTGTGTTTAGTATAACCCCAAGAAGAGTTTCCCCTTAACCATTACCGGGCTCCAGATAATGCTCTCCAAATGAAATGACAATTCTTCCCTTTTTGTCCAATTTTGGTGATTTCTCCTTCTTTTCTTCCGTGCGACTCCAGAGTACCTAATAACTCAAAAACACACGTAAAATACATAATTTACTAGAAAAATAGCAAAGAAAGCATAAACTACTAGATAGTAAATACGGTGTATTCTACACCTATCAGTATCCACGGCCTTCCCAGTATCATGTGGTAGTCTGGTTCTTTTTTAATCACTTCAAACTTCACGCTTGATTGAATTGGCCCTACTGCCAGCTCCAGGTTGATGTAACCATACGTGCTAGTTTGGTTGCCTTCGAAATCCGTCATCGTAGTGAGTTGTCGTACGATCTCGTCAGTTCGCACCTTGGAAGTTTTAAGTGTCTTGAGAGTGATGACATTGGAAGATGCACCCGTGTCAATGAGCGCTCTCCGAAACTCTATGTTCCTGATGAGAGCCTTAACATGCAAGGCCCGGTTGTGACCGTCTTCTACCATCATGTCGTCATCGGTGAAAACAATATTTTTGGTGGATCTTCCGGGGATCATTGGAGTCCCCGTGGGTGCAGGAACTAGTGATGCATTCAGTGTTATTCGGTTGATAAAAGAGAATATTTTTATTCGCTAGTCCTTGGAGAGGTGTAGCATTTCGCATAAGTTTTCTACCAAAATGATCGCCTCCTGGTCTGCTGTCTTCCAGTCAGTGACGAAACCATTGATTTGAGAATGCTCATTCGGGATGTTAGTCCCCTGCTCTTGATTTCCTGGGAACATGAACCACTTAGCTCCAATGTTAGGCTGATTAGGAAGTCGAGTATGATGTTAATAGCATCTTTCATTTGATCCATGTTTTTGGCATGGATCTCTTGAGCTAGCATCAGGTCTATCAGTCTAGGGATCTCTTCATTGGTCATATTGCTTCCAGAAATTGACGAGTTATCATGACCTTGAGTGGGATCAATGTTTGTGGAGATGTCCTGATAGCCGACCATGATTGCGCAAAATTTGAAGACGGAAGCTGGAATTTGATATTGTAACCGAAAGATCAATCCTCCCGCTGTGGTCGCCAATTGTTTATGGGTAAAAATCGTTTCCGACGATTTTGGTAAATTCGGTAGGTGGGTGAGAAACTGGTTTAAACCCTAAAAAAATGTATTGCACGTGAGCACTTTATAGATTCGAGAGATCAATCTGTACAAGTCCGTCCTAAACCAAGAAATGGTCGTTCTAGACTTGCTTCGGTCACAAAGTGGAGGAGAAGGGTTGATTAGGGGAGGGAACCAAAGAAAGGTGTTAAGACCAGAATAATTTTGGGAGAGTAGTTTCTCGACTTGTATCATAAAGTGAAATCTTAGGAAGCTTGCAAGGGATGAAAGCTTCTTGGAGAGCTTGCAAAGTTTCCTTTTCTGAGAGTTTTGTATTTTTCTATTGATCGAGACTTTTCGTCTAGTGGAAATAGGTAAGACCTATTTATACAAGTCGATATTGAAATGTACCCTAGCCTCATGAAGGAAGAGAGTAAAGGGTGAAATAATGGGAGGAGGTGGTAACCGTAAGGTGTTTATGGGTGAAAACGTTTTCACCATTATTTCCTCATTTATTTGACCGCTTTATTCCTATTCACGCTTTCTTAATGTGAGCGTAGTGTACGCTGCAAGCTGTGACCGCCAAACCAAGACCCTGGAAAGCATCCCCCAGTTTGTGTTGATGTCTCGATTGTTGGTTGCACTTTAAATGCAAGTGGCGCTGCTAGGGGTGCGTGTGGAAGGTGCCAATGGCATGTGCGGAATGCCTTTGTTGCGGGTAGCACCTCGAGCGCAAGTGGCATTGCCAGAGCTGCTAGTGGCGTGTGTGGCATGTGTGGAATTCCTTGGTGGTAGGTTGTACGTTGAGTGCAAGTGGCAGTGTCAGAGCTGCTAGTGGCATGTGTGGCATGTGCCAATGGCATGTGTGGAATTCCTTGGTGGTAGGTTGCACGGTTTGCAAGTTAGGCTACCAGCATGGGTTTTGGCTTGTGCCAATGGCATGCGTGGCCATTAGGACCACGACTTGGTAAGAACAGCTACCAGCGAGCGTGTTGGCATGTGCCAATGGCATGCTCGACCATTAGGGACACGGCCTGGTAAGAAAATCTAACAGCGATGCGTGTTGGCAGGTGCCAATGGAATGCTCGGCCATTAGGGACACAGTTTGGTAAGAAACTCTATCAGCGATGTGTGTTGGCATCTTCCAATGGCATGCTTGGCCATTAGAGACATAGCTTGGTAAGAAAAGCTACCAGCGGGCATGTTGGCATGTGTTAATGGCATGCTCGGACATTAGGGCCACGGTTTGGTAAGAAAAGCTACCAGCGAGCGTGTTGGCATGTGCCAATGGAATGCGTGACCAATTTGGCCTAGGTTGCATGGTTTGCAAACCTAGGTGCAGGCGCTACTTTGGCATGGCGTGGCTAGGCATGTGCCAATGCCATACTCGGACATTAGGGCCACGGTTTGGTAATAAAAGCTACCAGCGAGCGTGTTGGCATGTGCCAATGGCATGCGTGACCAATTTGGACTAGGTTGCATGGTTTGCAAACCTAGGTGCGGGCGCTACTTTGGCATGGCGTGGCTAGGGCCAAGGTATGGGTGTTTGTCTTGGCGTGGCGTGACTAGCTTATCTAGGGCCAAGGCAGAGTGTGTTTGGCATGGCGCGTCTATCTTGAGCTAGGTGTGGCTGGCATGATTTTCCACTGACACGGAGGTGCGGCTAGTTTGGGCTAGGTGTGGCTGGCATGATTTCCCATTGGCACAGAAGTGCGACTATCATGGTTGGCATGATTTGGTGCGTTTGGTGTGACTAGCATATCTAGGGCCAAGGCAGAGTGCATTTGGCATGGCCCGGCTAGCTTGGGCTAGGTGTGGCAGGCATGATTTTCCATTGGCACGGATGTGCGGCTAGCATGGTTGGCATGCTTTGGCACGTTTGGTGTGACTAGCATAGCTAGGGCCAAGGTAGAGTGCTTCTGACATGGCGCGGCTATCTTGGGATAGGTGTTGCTGGCATGATTTTCCATTGGCACTAAGGTGCGGCTAGCATGGTTGGCATGCTTTGGCTCATTTGGTGTGGCTGGCATGATTTTCCATTGGCACAGAGGTGCGGCTAGCTTAGGCTAGGTGTGGCTGGCATGATTTTTCATTGGAACGGAGGGGAATTAGGGTTTTGTTCGTTGTAACCCTAATTTGAAAAAATACCCCCTATTAATCACTGATTACATGCATTAAATGTCCTAATAAATATGTCACTGGTGACATTAGGTTATTTGGGGTTTTACAATTTTACCCTTTGTTTAAAAAACCACCATCAACAAGGAATTATACGATAAGAAAAATACCCGAAGTGGATAGAAAACACAGTTGTAATGCCTAAGAAGAACAATGGGATAAGAATCTGCATAGATTTCAGTGATCTAAACAAAGTTTGTCCAAATGACAGTTTTCCATTACCAGATATCCCACAAATGGTCGAATTAGCGGCAGGGAATGATAGAATATCTTCTTTAGACGGGTATAAAGGTTACAATCAAATTCCTCTCGCTGAAGAAGACCAAGAAAACACTGCATTTTTCGCATCCAAAGGATTATATTGTTACATGAAAATGCCATTTGGTATGCGAAATGCTGGAGCAACATATCATAGAATGGTAGAGAAGTTGTTTTCGAAATGGATATACAAGACATTAAAAGTGTATGTGGACGACATGCTAGTGTTGATGGTTGTTTTTAGTTTAGGGTTAAAATCGTAAAACACTAAAACCTAGCAGACAGTAATGTCACAACATTTAAAGAAACAAGCATTTACTAGGCACATTTACTGAACCCTTTAATGTGTCTCTAAAATAATTACCCGGGAATATTTTCCAAATTAGGGTTACGACGAGCCAAACCCTAATTTCCACGTGTGCCAATGGCAAATCATGCCATCTACACTAACCGCGCCAAAGCATGCCAACCATGTTAGCCTCACCTCTGTGATAATGGAAAATCATGCCAGCCACACTAACCGCGCCAAGGCATGCCAACCATGCTAGACGCACCTCTGTGCCAATGGAAAATCATGCCATCCACACCGATCGCGCCAAGGCATGCCAACCATGCTCGCCGCACCTCTGTGCCAATGGAAAATCATGTCAGCCACACCGTACGCGCCAAGGCATGCCAACCATGTTAGCCGCACCTCTGTGCCAATGGAAAATCATGGCAGCCACACCGACCGTGCCAAGGTATGCCAACCATGCTAGACGCACCTATGTGCCAATGGAAAATCATGCCAGCCACAATAACCGCGCCAAAGCATTCCAACCATGCTATCCGCACCTCTTTGCCAATGGAAAATCATACCAGCCACACCGACCGTGCCAAGGAATGCCAACCATGCTAGCCGCACCTATTTTCCAATGGAAAATCATGCCAGCCACATAGTCCGCGCCATGCCAAACCCATCTCTCCATGGCCCCTCATGTCGCGCCACCATGCTGGCCTTCCCCATGCGGCTACTAAAGTGAAGGCATGAAACAATCAACGGTTTCCCTTCAATCCCTGGAGAAAATCTTGTTCGTCTAAGGTCCCCTCACGACCTTTGGCCGAAAACCATAGCTTGGTCATGCACCTAGACAAATCTAGCCACGCCGGTCGCGCCATGCCAAACACGTCTCGCCATGGCCCCTCATGCTGCTCCACCATGTTGTCCTTCCCCATGCGGCTACCAAAGTGAAGGCGTGCAACAATCAAAGATTTCCCTTCAATTCCAGGTGCAAATCTTGGCCGTATAAGGTACCCTCATGACCTTTGGCCCAAAACCCTAGCTTGGTCACGCACCTAGACAAAGCTAGCCACGCCGCCCGCGCCATGCCAAACACTTCTCGCCATGGCCCCTCATACCGAGCCACCATACTGGCCTTCCCCATGCATCTACCAAATTGAAGGCATGCAACAATCAACGGTTCCCATTCAATCCCAGGAGAAAATCCTATCCGTCTAAAGTCCCCTCATGGCCTTTGGCCTAAAACCCTAGCTTGGTCACCCACCTATCCCAAGCGAGTCACGCCATGCGCCCATGGATACCCCTTGGCCCCACATGCCAAGCCAAAACCGCACCTAGCCCAAGCTAGTCACGCCATGCGCCCATGGCTACCCCTTGGACCCACATAACAAGCCAAAAAAAAACCTAGCCAAGCTAGCCGCGTCATGCCAAACACACCTTTCCTTGGCCCTATCCGTGCTAGTCACGTCACGACTAGCCAAATGCCCATTCCTTATCCCTATCCATGCCATACGACCATGGAAAACCCTTGGCCACACATGACGAGCCAAACCTAACCTATCCAAGCTAGCCGCGTCATGCCAAACATACTTTGCCTTGGCCCTAGACATGCTAGTCGCGTCATGCCAAGCCAAGCGCCTTTGCCTTAGCCATAGCCATGCCATACACCTATGGCGAACCCTTGTCCCCTCATGCCAAGTCTAAACACACCCTAGTCGTGCCACCCTGTTGGACCTCACTACGCGGCTACCAAAACGAAGGCGTGCAACGATCAACGGTTGTCCCTCCTCACAAGATGCAACATCTCGACCGTCGAAGTTCACCAGGCTAGCAAGTTCCCCGAGTTCGACTTTCCAATCCACAACAACATGTTACATTTTTTCCAAAAACATTCTAACATCAACACAAACTGGGGGATCCTCTTTGGGCATTGGTTTGGCGGTTTACAGCGTGCGTCGTACACTACGCCCTTTATAAGGAAGTGTCATAAGGGTGAGACGCCTAGTAAATAAGGGAGTTATGTGGGAAATGTTCATGGGACATAAAGCCGTGAGTTAACAACTTTATGTAACATCAATTCCATAACGTTAACAGTTTCATACGTTAACCACTTTATGGAACATCAAGTCCATGCGTACGGTTACCACCTCCTCACATTTACTTCCCCACTCCTTATTGAGACCAGGGTACGTTTCTACCTCGACTTGTATAAATAGGTCTTACCTATTTCCATTTGGACAACAAGTTTATTTGGACAAGAAAACACTCAGAAATACTTACTTGCTAGCTCTCCTACCTTTTCTGATAACAAGTTGTAGAAACCCAATTGCTCTTCCAGAATCAACTATTCTAGTCTCACCACTCTCCTTGCTTCCCTCCCAAAAACCAACCCATTCTCCTTCTCTTTGTGACCGAAGCAAGTATGGAACGGCCATTTATTGGTTTAGGACGGACTTGTACAGATTGATCTCTTGAATCTAAAGTACTCGCTTGCATTACATTGTTTAGGGTTTAAACTGTTTCTCACCTTCTCACCCGTAATTACCGAAATCAGCAGTAACTATTTTCACCTATAAACAATTGGCGACCACAGTGGGAGGATTGACCTATCAGTTACAATATCAACCCCAACTCGTGATTTTATTTCCCAAACGTCAATCCCAATATGGTGGAACTAAGGTCTGGAGCGGCTGCCGAGAATACCAGCATGGAGCACGTCCCTGATGTTAACGTCTCTCCAAGTAATGTCGTTACATCACCTGCTGACTACAGTAACTCCGAAGGCACTCCCTCAAGCGTAACACCGCCAATCACCAGGGCCAGATACGTCGCCGCCTCTAATGTCTCTGCACAATCCCCTAATCACAACAACGAAAACACCTCTTCGGGTGTTACGCCACCAGTCACCAAAGCCAGAGCTGTCGATGTGGCTCCTATTATCTGGACCATAAGGCTCAACAGACTTAGAATTTTCATAGGAGATGCTAGAGTTACCAAGTTTTTATCACGCAAAACGCCCCGATAGTGAAATGGACGGAAGAGATCAAAGTTCTCAACATTTGGATTGGTAAATGGGTTGATGTGGGTCTCATTTGTATTAGACAGGGGAGCTTTTGTCGGGAGATTTCGTCGGTCAATTTATCATTTCAGAATTTTCTCGGCTTAAATATTGTATATGACTTTTTAACTATCTCGAAACCAAAGTTAACACGACCCACTATAATTTTCTTTGCGCAATGTGTTGTACTTTTTTTTTTTTGATCGGTAAAGATAAGTTTTATATAAAGAAATGTTGCGTACATTATACAATTGTAATGCAGCCCTTGTTACAGAAGATACCAACATAAATTAATATCACTACCCACATAAGAAAAACCCCTCAAATAATTGAGGGCCCAAATTTGAAAACCCCATAAAATAGAAAACCCATATAGAAGCTAACAGGATGAGATCCAGCAAACCCCTACCCATAACCCGAATCCTACCCGAGCCAATAGATTGCAACGTACACACTAGATGGTTTAGAGCCTAGTTAGCACTGGATTCTTCTATGGGTTAGCATAACCTGCAGATACATAATATCCATTTATCTATTGATGTGCATGTTTCATAATGAGATAAGTCCTGTATGGTGAGTCATATGAACTTTTTTACCTAAATGTCAAATTTCTACATTTTTGTTTATCGGTGATGTAAATTTAAGATACTTGCTATATGAATATGGATGAGATTTGAGGGCCGTTGAATTAATCAAGTCCACTGGTATTATAGGATATCATTAGGATCACTAATTTGCTCCCTTTGACAGTCGAAACATGTGCACCATTTGATTTAGTTTAAATTCTTTTTAGGTAATTTTTATGGTTGCAGAACCAAAATACTGAGCCGGACTTACGTTTATTTACAGGGAATGAATGCCATAGGACGGAGGGTGTCAATATCTTAGATGATAAGAAAATTAATCTCATAAGAAATCATCAATAGGATAAAATCATTTTGAATTAATTTTATTAGAGAAGTACTAGCAGTATCAGTAGTAGTACTAGTGATGCATTATTTCATTACACGTTACCTTTATATTTGGAGAAGTAATAATTAACGCAATCCTCGCTCATTATCTTTGCCGCTTCGCAGCAATATTCCCCAACTTAATGGTTCCCCCAATACCAAGCAGCGAAACTATAGGCACAAGCAGCAGTCAAGTCTCCAAAATTCAAAACTGAACCAATGCATAGAAATGCGTTGAAATGGATCCATCGCCGTTAACATCACCAGAGACTACGACCCCCTGATCATCAGTAGCTGTAGCAGTGGTTTTGGAGATATTCCTTGACAATAGCATCTTATAAAAATGATGAATTGGAAATACCATTTGGTTTGCATAATGGGTATTCTTATTACATTTGACTTTGAGAAAAAAAAAGGGCTTTTTGATAAAGTACCCTTACATTTCACTTTACACTAAAAAAATGCCCCCGTTTTTAAAAAAATTGTTAAAGTGCCCTCAGCTTGACCGTTTTATTCAAAAAAATGTAAATAACACTTAGATGATATTAACGCTTAGGTGGCAGCCGCAAAAAGTCCATTGAACCCCTTATTAGAGTTGGACCGATCCTATGAGTGCCGGCGATTTGACTCAACCAATGACTCATTTTAATCTTCATCTTCATCTGTTTCAAGCTCAAGAGGATTATGAGGAACGATGGTTTAAAGGAGACCTTCGATTTTTTCTAGCACGCCACAAATTCAAACCATAACAGAAAACCCAAAACATAAACTCCATCATTTACCCGGTTGACCTCAATCAATCATGTTCTTCCCCAAATCCTAGACCCCTAAATCCAATGAAGAATATGATTTTAGAAATTAGGGACTCAAACTTCAAATTCAACTAATTTAAATTGAAGAATCATTAGAAATCATGAATAAAACCCCTAGCATACCTCACGAAACCCGATCAAAATAAATTCCAAATTAATATTCATAAAACCTAATTAATAAATTGAAGTTCAAACAAACACATATAAGATGAAATAAAACAAACCCATCATCTTAAATTAAGAGAACTTCAAAGCAACAATAAGATTTGGTCCGTTAGTCATCAAACATCTGTGTTAACAAGAATAAAATTAAAATTAAAATAAAAATAAACCAAGAATAAAATTAAAATTGATCATGTTGCTATACAATGATAAATTCAAACTAACAATTACTCCATAAATTCATCTTCTTCTTCATTTTTTCTAACATTTCTTTATGCCGTTGCTTTTTCTTTTGGTCTAACAGCAGAATCAAATAAAAATAAAACTCTAACTACACTCACAACATTATGTAAATCAAACCCCAACTTGAGAAAAACCCGTTGTTGTCTAAGATTCGAAGAAAACATTTTTTTTTTTGGGTGAACTGAGATTCGAAGAAGACGGTGAAACAACAAGTGGGAGGCTCTGTTAGTAATAGTGTTTTCTTTTGAAATGAACGAAGGAGGTGCATTTAGTATAGGGTTTTCTTTTGTTATATAGAATAGGGTAGTTAAGTAATTTCATTTATTTTCTTAACCAAGTAAACAAGATTTGACCAACTATGGTGGGCCCAAACCGATATTTAAGCTACAAGGGCAGTTTAACAAAGTTTTAGAAAACGGGGGCATTTTTTTGTGTGTACCAAAAAAGCGGGGCACTTTATCAATTTGCCCAAAAAAAAATTAGTTTGAGAATATAATTTCAGAATAACTTATAGAATTAGTCTGTTAATAACTTGTTTAGATACCTGAAGTTGAAACCAATGTTCACTTTTTTACTCCTATACGTACTTTTGAAATTATATGGTAATTTCTTGTTTTTTGACATCTAAAATTCGAAAGTTACTTCTGGCAGTAAATTTAATGATTCAAACTTGTTTCTTTTTGCTTTTCGTAAGTTTCTTTAGATGAACGAATCTTACTATAATAAAGAAAAAAATGACTTTTCGACCGGGTGTTCCTTTTACATGGACCCTAAAATTACTAGACTACCCCGATATTAAATCCTAGCTTAACAGAAGATTAAGGATCTTCACGACATTTCAAGTTTTCTTTTTCCTTCTATTCTTTCATCTTCTTCTTCTCTCCCTAATCTAACAGTATTGAATCGACGAACTTCTATTCTTTTTTGTCGATCTCTTTTCTCATCTCTTTCCGTCCCCCAGTGGAGTACGCCTATCTCTAATTTGAGCAACGAGAATCAAAAGATATAACATCTCAGCATCAAAAGTGGAAATTAAAATATACTTAATTGTATTTTCCATTTTTAAGTTGTGTTGTTGTTTGATTTTAAGGAGAAATCACATCCAATCAAATTGGTACAAGAATTGGATTAAAGGCTACAAGTATTTTGATTCTTTGTCCTTATCAGATTATCGATTCCTTTAATCTTTCGATTATTTCATTCAGTATAAAATTTGGGTATGTGTCTGTCTCAGATTTGTAATGGTTTTGGTAATTTTAGTTGGTTTTGGATATGAGTTGAAGAGATGATTCTGGGTATGACTTCAATTAAAACTTAGAAAATCAAATCCCCTAATTTCAGTTTGAGGTTAAATGTTCAATATTTTTCCATACTTCTAACTCTTTGTTGAAATGCCTAATAGAAAATAACGTTTAGTTTTTCTTTAGTTCTTAAATTCTTAAAGAAGTCATGTATTTATATAAACCCTATAATGTTAAATTTGTTGTTTTGCTTTATGGTAATGGTCTAATGGAATATACACAGACTTAAAGAGTTCAGGTGAGGGTTACAACTTACAAATTTCTTATTGAATTTCTTAATGTCATCCTGCAAATTGTAGAGACACAACACTGTAGATAATCATACACATTGAATGCCCATAAAATTGCCTTTCATACACCTAAATTGGTCAGTCTTCATACACATTATTTTCCTTTCAATACTGGGTAGTCTGGGTTTAAAGATGATAGGTATATAAAGGTATTTTATTTCCATGAAAATTTACGGAAGCAAGAGTTGATGCACTACACCTCCAACCACATGACCTTGAAGCAAGTGGTAAGCCTGGGCATGAATTTTCTTTTTATAGTCAGATCTTACAGTAAATACTCATGCTTACTATAGAATTTTTAACATGTGCAGCAAGTGTTGCATTCCCTGCCGTAGAGTACAAATAAGAATGAAGTTTCACCCCCACCCCCTTTCAAACTGTCAGAATTGAGTTGCAACAGTGAAAGCTTCAACTAGAGAGGTGCCGCACTGCACAAATGGAAAGACGAAGGTCAATGCCTGAAAATAAAAAAACCGCGGATCCGTGAACAACTTGGTGCATCCATGAATCAGTTGGCAATAAATTTATTTTTTGCCAACTGTTTTGCTAATCCAATTTTTGGCATTTGATTAATAGAATTGGAGCGCAATCAGGTTCCTATTAGTGACCTCCGCAGAAGCGCCTGACTGATAAAGTAGGCTGGAGTTTTATCAGGCCGAACGTCAAAAATCATTAAATCCACAAAACCAAATGTCGTGCCATAGTCCAAATATTGCATCAATACGGTGTACAACATCTTTGAGATCACACAAATTTTGGTAATCCAATTTATGCAACGGCATAGAGCAATCAGACTCTATCAGGTAGCTAATATGACATGACATGACTGCTAGCAAATTTTGGTAATCCAATTTGAATCTTCATAGAAGCCCATGATGATCCACGGAGCAATATCAAAGTTGAGAATTGTTGCTGTGAAACAAGTAAAAACAAGTATGCCTTCCCTCAAGGATGATACTTCGGTTGTTCTTTTTCACATTTCATTTAAGAGGGAATGCTCAAGAAAAATGTTTTCATACAAGGAAATTTTACTGTCTTAAAAGTATTACAGTGTCATATATGTATCATGTAAAATAATTCAGAAAAATGACTCAATTTTTGTGTGAACGAATATTTCGGAACTAAAATTATTGAATGAAGAGTTAGATTTTTTTTTGGAAACGGCACTCGCATCGCGCGTGCATATTTACTAGTCTTTATTAAAAAAGAAAAGAGAAAAAAAGCGAATTTTACTTGCTTTTGACTCCTTTACGGCTTTGTTTCAGGTTATAAATGTGTTGTGAACGAGGTGTAAGTAAAAGTTGTATATTAAGGAGAGGAATATATATCTTAGGGTTTCAGACATCACTCTTCAAAATCTCTTGTGTTCCGAAAATCACTGAGAGTAGGTTTCTATGCTGCCGCCCTACTTCTTCTTCCCAGATCTGAACTCGATTCGCTGAAAAAAGAAGCTCAAGATCAGTTTAATCAATCAACGGGAAACAACAAATGGCTTCTTTTATGGATGTAAAATCAGTGGATTTGTATGGGAAATCTGGTGGTCGGAGAAACAGAAATTCCTTTTTATTGAATCAGCGAGCATAATGATATTTCCTCTCAGAACAACTATATCTTCAGTCGGATTATCCCTATCTATCGAACCTCCCTGTAACTAAGAAATTAGTCCAACTGATTTTATAGATCCGAAAAATTATAGCTTTCAAATATGGAAGTTTCTTAAATCTCTTTCCTCATGTATCATTACCATAACGATACGATATGATATCTTCCTGATGTCACTGAATTTTACCACATGGGATTCGTGAGAGATATTGCTGTAATTTTCACACAACTGCACCAACAACCAGTACCAACATTAATTTCATTTCTACCAACAATTTTGTTCATCAAACATTTGAAGCAAATAAGTGATGAAATAACAAGGATTGATTTCACTTTTCATATTAACAAATAGCCAGGGTAAGAATCAAAACTAATGCTGAATTTTACTTTTTGTGTTTGGATTCGTATGTTTTTGTCAATACATCTTGTGAATTCTGCAGGATTATCTAGTTGATGCTCATGCTGTGGAGGAAGATGGAGAAGGCCGTTGTTGACACCAAATCTAAAGTAAAAGGAGAATCAAGTTTGAATTTTAGAGGGTGTTTTCTGGTTAATGTCGAAATGCCAAATACAAGTTGATTGATCGAAACACCAAATGACCTGCAGTTTGAGGTATATAGAAGAAATAGCACTACAACTCTAAATACAATTCTTTTCGGTTTCATTGAACTACAAGTATTGATTAACATGCTTTGCATATTCTGGTTTTTCATTGATAGGCCATACTAACAGATTTGAATTGCAAGATACAGTTCTGGACTGGTTGCACTTGATCATCCAGTTATCTTGAAGAATTACAAGGGTTCAAGTTCACTGAGAAGAGAGGTGGGAATCTAAACTAATTGCTAAATTTTGTAAGGGTTCTGCCTTCGGATTGATATTTTCTTGAAAAATTTAAGACTTCCAACTTAAATTTGTAATTCCAATCAAAACTAGTGAAGCATTAGGTTGTTGCTCACGCCGTGTAAGAAGATGGAGAGAGGAGGAGGAGAGTCAAATTCTGCTTTCAGATGGTGTTCTCTCATTATGCCAAAAGCCAAATACACGTTAATTAGTCTAAACACAAAATTACCAGCGGTTTGAGGTACATAGAAGTAGCATTTCAGTTTCAATTGCGAGATCAAGTTTTGAGCTTACATTCAACAAAGACTCCTTTGTAGATTTTGAACCATGAATTGATTCAATACATGCTAAAATTTGTTTTCTCAAATATTTGGTAGTGTGACATTTGCGAATTGGTAATCAGTGATCAGGTCGCGCCACTACCGCATATCTAAGACTCCTCACTTGGCTTAGCATTTGATTTGGCTGTTGCACAGGCATATAATAATAGGCAAGGGAAATGACTTACGTATATATGTTGTGGATTGTTGAAAAGCCGATTCATAACTGTCTGTTATATGTATATACAAGTTCTTTAGGCACACGCATTTGCGCGGGCTAGTTTCATATAGTTACTTTCAATTTTTGGATCATACGATGCACAACGTATTAAATAACTCTTTGAATTAGCCGTGCAAAAAGGATCCAAAAACACAAAGAAAAAAACTGTTCAATGCTTTCATCAGTCGTAAGTACAAATTGTATGACATGCTCAACTTTGGGTAACTTGGTATAGCAACTACCAAGTTACCAATGGCACCAATGGCAAGCCCTGTACCTTGGAAGTACCCTTAAAGAAAAGGAACTAATCATTTCATTCATAAACCTTGCAGCTCCAACATATAAGTGGGACCCACAATGCTTATTAGCTACTGCGGTACTACTTAAGCAGAATCAATTCTTTCTTATGTTTCCCGTACGCAATGTACTCAACCAACTGCCATAAAATTTCCCAAATCCCTTGTCCTGCGCTGCACCTGTTATATTTTCACTTCCTAAACATACATCACCGACACCTCTTCCTCCCATACAAACCAATATTTTAAAAACCCTACAAAATGCCCTTCTAGAGCACCCTTAACTTTCTCCACAAAAACCCATTTTTCTGGTCTATACGTAGCTTCCATATTGACATTAAGGAGCTTCTGGATATATTGTTTCTGAAACGAATATAGATGTGATGTGACCAACTCTTGGCTCCTGGTCTGAACTTGTAAGGCTAACTCTAGCACGATCTTGCATGTACCTGGTTGATGAACGTTTTTTTTAAGCATCAATCTTTCATGAGAAAATCTAGTTATTCCATTATACGGTGCCATGATGCTCCAAAACACGAAGATGTAGAATATGGGTCTAATCTGCAGAAAATCATAATTTGCTTAAATAAATCATTGTTATAAAAAGACATGCACTTTGACTCTGAGATTTTAGAGTCATTAAACGGACATGATTCACCAAAGAGGGTCATCCTGCGGTCGGGATCGTCCTGATTTCGTTTGACTTGGATGGCTGGGAATGATAGTTGAGATTATTCAATTGATTATATCACGGATTATCTAAACAAAAGGTATTGTAACCCTAAAATATGTTGTTTGACAGGCTAAATTCTGTTTCTTCTGTTCAGGACTCGCTTCTCCGCGAACTCTAAACCTATAATTCGTTATTTTTTTCAGTTTGGTTTCTTTTGTTTTGATTGTTTATCTTATTTCACCACAGGCGTTGATATTGAATCACAAAGTGCTGTCTCGAGTTCCCGGTTCTTTTCTTGAAGGCTGGTGTTACAACCATCAGTGCTATTCGAGGAGCGGCTATCGATTTTTTTTTGAACCCTTACTATTTTTAGGTGAAATCAAACTCTTTACCTCAGTTTCATATTTTTAGGCGAACCTAGCCCTAAAAATTTTCTTCTTGATTTTTTCATGATTTATTTGTCTAATTGATTTTTCAGGTTGATGCTCGATTCTCTAGAAACTCTGGCACTAAAGATTGATCATGCAGGCGTGAATACTGAATTTTTAGTTTTTTGGAAGAATTTGAGGGTGAGTGAACGTCCTTTCAACTGCAACAAATATGTTCAATGTGGAAGTGTTTATGCAAGAGTTTAAGGTAATCATATTTCTTCAGTTATTGAGTTATCTTTGTTTTTTATTGCTTGGGTGATCATAAAAATACCATGAGGTAATTGATTTTGTGTAGCTGATATTATAAATTAGGTAAGTTCTGTTTAGGTTTAATTCCAGTTTTGGTTCATATATCATAGGTTAATTATCAGTTGATATAAATTAGGGTTTGATTGATTTTGTAAATTAAGTTTCAAGTTAGGGTTGATTAGTTAATGGCAATGCTTTTGGTTTGTTTCCTAGCTCTCTGTTACCTGGCAAATCTAATTGTTTTTTTTTTATTTCTCCCTCACCCTCTTATCTTATCCATAAGAGGAATTGATGTTAAATCACGAAGTGTCTGTATCGAGTGCAAACCAAGTCATCTCTGCGTACAAAAGTATTCTTGCATATTCTTCTCCCTATTTATTCTATTTGGTTATTTTTTGCTATTTGATTGGGCATTTATTTCTGAAACTCCAATATTTGTTGTGTGTTCTTGCATATTTTTGTTGTATAAAATTTGTCGTAAATTTGCTTCAGTTGACAAAGCAAAGGGTCGGATATGAATATAATTGTTTCCTATGACTCCATTGTGAGAGTAGTCCTGTTGTTTTATTAATCTGCATTCTAATTTTTTTTGGATTTTATTTGTCATCTGTAGTCTCAGTTTGGCGTAGAAGATACGTTGTCTGTGTCAGGGGCGGATAGGAATTGCATAAGTTGCACTTTTGTTTATACTACAACATCGTGTCCAACATGGTTATGAAAGTGTTTGGGATATCTTGGTACCAGGTAACCATTTGGATGCAGCTAATTTATGTCATCCCTTGCATAGCCTTGTAGGATTGGATACAGTTCAATCCTTGGATGGTTTGGGTATGGTAGTTATTCGCATACATTTAGTGTCATTCAAGGACAAAACAAATTTCAGGTTCGCATACATTTAGTGTCATTCAAGGACAAAACAAATTTCAGGTTCCACTGCCTCTCGCAAGATAAATAATACAAACACCAAAATATGGCCGACAAGTTTTCAGCGTGCCGCGGTATTTATCTGCTCCCCATGCATGAAAACGTTAAGGGACTTGCATAATATTTAACATACTAATGAGTTTTTATTTATTATGTAAGCAGTTTGAAAATAAGGCAACAAACTACAACAGAATTCTTAGACCGCGTGGGGTATGTATATATATATAATAATGAATTCTCAGGATTTATTGTATATAGTGATAAGATGATGTTTAAAATTCGTCGGATGCAAGCGTATAGAGTGAATTTAATGAGATGGCGATGCACCCAACCTATTTACTTCCTCCCAGTATTACCCTCTGATGCAAAATCTTAGAATTTTACTTTCTTGCTTCTTTTGTTTTGCGCTTCTTTCTTGCTTATCTGTTGTCATTCCAAATTACAGTTATTTTTTTGTTTTTTCCATGGTTTCTACTCTGTCATTTATGGCAAAGTAGAATCAGAACAAGGTTTTGAACCTAGAATATTTTTATTTTCTTTTTGGTTCTTCTGATTGTTTGCTTTCATGTTTATACATTATCCATTATTGAGGATGTTGGTTTGTTTTGGTTATGGGTTTTCAATATCGCCTCTTCCACCTGATTGTTCCCCGGTGTTTTATGCGGATATATACAAATGTAATTTTTCTGTCATCTTTTTAGGGACCAATGATGAGATATCGAGTATTCATAGTCCAGATAGATCAAGAGATAATGGTTTGTTCTAGAGATAAACAAGGCCACCAGTTGAAAGACAGAAAAATTGTTCGACAGAAAGCCTGAACAATTAACATCTTAGTTCCACGGGGTTGCTGCCATGGGTTAGTTGGCTATTCACCGAGAGTTAAGAAGAATTTGATGTATAGAAATAACAAAAGTATTGGGTAGTATTCACTGATTTGGGTTAGTGTTTAGGCGAGAAATCAGTTGATGGGGATGATTAAATAATATGGATTTTCAATCGCATCATAATATTATATATTAACATATATACTTTCTGGATTGCCTTAATTGGATAACTAAGTTTTTCTTTGTGCCTTTGTCTTTGGTTTTTTAGGGTATACACAAACATGAAAACTGAATTCAGAGTTGCATTGTTACATGTGGGCACAAGAGAGGGAAATGATCGTAGACCATCACATGTTACGGGTACACTGAGTATGCATCTTTAGGTTCTTTTATTCTCTTGCATGGTTTTTAGAACTGATCTTGATGTCTTGGAAATTTTTTGTTTATTATGAGTAGTTTTGTTCTCCTTATCTCAACTTACTGATGACTAGAATTGATTCCCTAGATTTGTTAGGTTGCTAACAGAAAAGGTGTTGATGCTGACTGCTTCTACACAAGATCAACTGTTGTATGTTGAGCATAGCATCGCATCAGTTTTTATATTATCCAATTTTTGAAACTTTTTTTGGTTCAGAATCAGGTAGTAATAACGTAAAAACTATTAGATAATGTAAGACTGATGTGATTTTACATTATAATGCAGAATGGAGCCTTTTTAAAACCATTAGTAGTAGAAGCCGTGGCTTCATGCAACAACTTCAAATCTGGGGCCTAATTTTTCACCTTCCGCTGCATTTCAGTTGAAGTTTCATCAACAACATTTGTAATCCACAGTATGCCCAAAGAATTCAACCAAGTGCAGAAAGACTAATTTTAATTAATTAATTATTAAAGGTGATTATAAACTGAACTTTAAGCAAGCTTATTCATCACCGGTATCAAATATTTAGCAAGTAGATTTTGAGGTCATCAAGACCATGTATTTAAGGCTAATTATAATGGCCAATGTGGAGGCACCTTGTACTTACTTATAATGTTGCTGGGCATTACTGACATCATATTTGGTAAGCTTGACTTCTATGATACAGACAAACCCATGATAATTTGTCTAACTCAATGTTTATCCATCTTGATCATCTTTGCATAATAAAATGATAAAAATCAAATGATCGTGTCTTTTGGTGTCTTCTATTGATACATAAACTTTCTGACTTTAAACTTTGTATGATACGTTGTGTTATATTAATGTGTATAACCCTTTAGAGAAGGCATTATTTGTTTAATATTACCGAAGTGGCATGGAGAGTGTTCCAATGTTAAAATGTAAATTGCGATCTTAGATGTTTTTGTGTAAAAATTTAACGGCAGATATAGTGCTCATATTAAAATTAGGGACCGTACTGCTAGCACACTAATTTTAATGTGGGCACTACATCTGCCTTTAAATTTTTATCTACGGTCCCATCCTATCCGGCTATTATGATCTAACTAATTGAAGATGCTACTGTGACCCGACTAACCCACACACTATAATATGATACGACCAATTAAATATGTGGTCACTATATCTGCCTTTAAATTTTCTCCACGGCCCCAACCTTATCCGACTACTATGATCCAACTAATTAAACACGTTATTATGACCCGACTAACTAACACTCTATGATATGACATGACCAACTAAATATTGGGATCGTTCTTCTATGGCTCGACTAACTAAATATGCTCCCGACAATTATAAATAGGACCAACTAACACACTAATTTTTAATGTGGGCACTATATGTGCCTTTAAATTTTTTACACAGCGGGGGGGCGTAGGCGCATCCCTATCCGGCTACTATGATCCACCTAATTAAACACGCTATTGTGACCCGACTAACTAACACACTATAATATGACACGACCAACTAAATATTGAGACCGTTCTGCTATGACCTGACTAACTAATATTGGGCACCATATCTTCCTTTAAATTTTCTCCAACTTGAAATATTTGGGTCAAAGGTGTGTTTATTCGATTTTCAAAAAACAAAATATGTAACTATATCTCTTATCATATCTCTATAGTCTTTTTTATTTGGATTCTGCAACATGCATATACTGGATATTGTATGCGCTTTCTCATGCATATTTGAAGTTTGAATTACGTATGGATGTAGTACATCGCCAAAGAAAAGGTGATTCTCGGATTCAAATTGGTACTGAACTTGAATGCAATCAGAAATAGAAGGAAATTTTGCATGAGAAGTGACTTCAAGTAGGAAGAGTTGGAAGGAAACCAATGTCAATTGTAGGTTACTAGAATATATTTTTTTACATGTTGAATTACAGTTGAGTATTTATGTTAAATCAGAGTAAGATAGTAATAAAATTTATGTGTTGTCTCTACTTTTTAGTCATTTCATTTCATTTCAACATCATCAGTTTATTTTATGATTTTTGCATGAACATCCTACGTCAAAAAAATTGAGTTGTCTATTATTAACCTAAAATTTATACATTCCTATGGACAATCACTAATGCATTAAAAACATGTACATCATTTACGAAAATGGAAAAACCACTATATTAAGAAAATAAAATAAGATATTTCACCAGGAAAATAATGAAATCTGGAAATAAAAGTGCCAAAAGGTGTCTGAGTAACTAAATTTCTTATTTATATTTTAAAGTATTTGGATACATTACCTAAGATGTAGTATGTTTTAATGTATTACACGTGACACCAAATTATAGCAAGATCACCAATTTTTTTATTTTCTCTTTCGATTAGAATAGAGTCTGTTTGAATGTGTGTAAACTGAAGGATATCATGGGAGGTTGAGCCAGGGCCGTAAGGACCCGGTGATACCTAGTAATAAATACGAATCAATAGAAGAAAAATATGACTTGATTTTCAACAAACAAAATTTTAAAGGCGACAAGAATAATAAGGATATATACCTTCTGGTCTTGTTAGTGAGAGGTAGGTTCTATTTAAAACCACTTTCTCCTTAACAACTCATTGAAGTACTTTCTCTCAACTTATCAATGGCATGCCCCGTACTCCGTACCTTGGAAGTTTGGCTACCATCTTTTCTGTTGATTTCCTAAGAATTGGTCAGTCCTGTCAGTACTACAACTACACCTGAAACAAATCAATATATTAATATTAGTGTTTGTAAAACTAAACACTCAAACTAAGAAATGGGTGTTGAGAATGCGCTGGATACCTCTTAAGTATGTGTCTTTTCCATGTCTTGAACATACCTCTGGATTTGTATGGCGCCAATAGAGTTTAGTTCTGTTGACCAAAATGATTGAATTAAAAAAAATATCTGGAGCAGTTAGTTCTTTAGTGTATATTAAACGTCAATACACCGAACATATATTTTGTTAACTGTTTTTTTTTGTATGAAGATTGAGTCTCAACTTGTATTATAACTATAAACGTTGAGAAAGATTGTTTTAAATGAAAAACTTGTACGTACTACATATGATTGTGAAACGTAAGTTCAATATTTAAGGTTGAAATCTATGACACAGTGCTTCTCTACGGGGTGCAAACTTGGAAACAATTAAAGTCTGCGGGCATCCAACTCAAAACCAATTGGAAATGAGTGAAGAGGCCCTAAAGGATTATAAACCACAGGATCTTAGATGCCCAGACAATGTGGGACTAATAATCTCAACAGAAAAAAAATGGTGGACTTATGTTTATGGTCTGCTGATGCAAAGGTTCATTACCGTATTTTGATCTAAGTTGTTCGAGGATACTCTTATGGCATGTAGATAGTATTTCCTTTCCCAGTGATCTTCTTTGGCTTGATTATTCTTCTATGAGACAGAATCAGATACATACCGCCAGCGTTACGTTGAGGTGCCAGAAATTTGATCTAATAATAAATGTTGTGATTCCTATTGTATTCGAGTACATTGAATATGATATGGGAATCTTCATATCATGGTAGCAGATAGGTATAACATTTGATCTTTTAGGCAGAGCAATTATTTTTTAGTTTTTTTTGGCTGTCTCCCAACTACAATTTGTTGGTTCATTGTTGTGTCTCTTCAGAATATATAACGCGAACATTAGATTTCATCAAAGAGTCGTAACCCATATGAAGCGTTTTTTTCTGTTGAAAAATGTTAGTGTTGAAAGGAAACATCTTATGACCTGATGCAAAACTGTTGTGTCCTTTCAGTTGCCTTATCTCTTCAAACATAATAAGGAGGCGCTGTTTGCAAAGGGTGGTTTCTTACGTGGCATCTTAATTTTTTTAGTATTTTATAAGGGTGAATGTGGATCCGCCATGTCAGCAAAATCATTCTGCTTTATATAAGAAAGAATTGATATGCTGTAGTGGTTTACGAGGATGAACTACAGATTAAAGTCTTAACCGTGTTTCTGGTACTTGTTTTCTTGGAGTATCGGCTTAACTTATGTGAAAGACCGATGTATTTCACTTTTCTTAAAGAGGTAGGAATCAAAACTAGTGCTGAATTTCTTTTGTTTTTTCTTTGGATTCATATATTATTGTTCATAAAACTTTGTTACATCTGCTGGTTAGGTTAATGCTGACGTTGCAGAGGAAGATGGAGAAACCTTGTCGACACAAATTTTTAAGTAAGAGGAGAATTGAGTCATATTCAATACATACTAGGATCTATTTGGTCATTGAGGCCTTAGAGAATTGCTGAAAAAACTCAGCTAGGAGAACCTATTCACTTCCTCTATAAAGTCATTTTTGTGTGTTATGATGGTGCTTCTTCATGATTTTCCATCTTCCGCAATGTCATCCCACCAAGATGCAGGCAGATACGATGCTCACTGATTCCTCTTGAGTCTTTATGCTGCATTGAGTTAATGATGATTTGTTTGTGCATCTTATTCTTGTTAATTGCATCTTTAATTACTATACCTTGATCAATATCCTCTTTCCTTTCTCTCTCCCCTTTTCTCTCTGAACCAAAGAAGAAGAAGAAGAAGAAGAAAAATAACTACTTTCTTCCAAAACTCAAATCTTTGATCCGTCCGGTTTTGGTTTGATTTTTCAGATTTACCGGACGGATCGAGTTTGTTTCCTTGTATATATTAATTTTACAATAAAGAAAATTATGTCTAAACAATTTTTATGGTTTTCTGATCGTTCTGATGATTTCACAAAATTATCAGGACCTGTTTTCATATTTTCTAATTAGGTTTTTTTGGTGGATTTGGATTTGCATTTCTCTGGAAGAAAATGATCTTCTTCGTCAAATATGGAGATCATTTCTAAAGAAATTAATTTGGGAATATTACTTCCCTTTTATCGAAGCATCTGATATCCTTGATGATCAAGAAACAAAATGGTTTAAAAACATTATAAGGATTTCCAATCCTTCAAAGTGTTGCAGAAGTTTAATAGGATTTTTATATCTTGTTTCTTTAAGTTTCGATTGTAAATCTTGTACCATCTGTATTGTCATGTTTATTGATGTAATTGATCAATGTAATCCTTCAAACCTCAATTTGAATAAGGTATTCTAATAAATAAAATTAAGGGGTTTCTCGAAGCCCCTGTTTCCATCAAAAAAAAAAAAATACTCTACCCTGACAATTTCTCACTCTTATTTGAAAGATGAAGCAACATTTTTTTATTCTTGTTATAAATAACTGAATCATTTTATAACCCGGTGTATATGCACCAGAGGACTGCTTAGGCATAGGTTATCAATTTTATATTTTGTCACAGAAGTTGTGTTCTCACAAGTTCACTTTTATTTTCATATCTTCTGCATATTCATTCATCAAACAAACAAAAATCAATGCAGTTGTTAATATATTTTCGGGTTATTTTGTTTTTGGTACTCAAGTTTTGACCAACTTTTCTGTTTGGTCTAACATTTGTCCAGCTTGGTGTTTGGTACTTGGAATTTACGTTTGACTGTGATTGATAAGGTACTCAAGCTAGCTTTCCATGGCTTCATCCAATAAGGAAACTCAATTTCATTTCCTTTTTATTCATCTTGATTTTTCATGGCAAAGAAAACAAGGCAGCCAACATGAAACGGGCCTAACAAACACATAAGGTCTAACAGGAAAGGACCTTACTTCAGAAGTCTTCTCAGTAACCTCTCAAACTTTTTCAAGCAGTGAAGACAGTTATCTAAATCTAGGTAGAAGGAAAGAACTAGAGAAGTTGTAGAAGCTTTAGATTTGGACATCAAAGAAACAAATATAGTGTGGTTTTTATAACTAATTTGAATATGGTAGTAAGTTACACTTACAATCTTAAAGACAAATATTTAAAGTTTGAAACTTTTAATTTAATTTTCTTTGCAAACGTATTGTTATTGTAATCAATTCCAAAAAATAAAAACTCAATATCATTTATAAATAACCTTTTATCCGGGTTCCACAGTATTGCAATAACAAAGTGCTTTGCTAAACTCTTTTGCTATAATGTCGTAGGCCGTAGTCATCGACAATTCATTGCAGGTATATAGAGCATGTGTACATTTTTATACACCTTACTCAAATGAATGACCAATTTCTCGAGCATGTCTACGTTTTCCACAAAGAATTGGCCGGCTTACACTTTTGCGCGAGGCATGCTCCGGATACTTCACATGCTAGTAGAGTGTAAGAAACAACTAATTTTTAGTTATATGACTCATGCTAGCTCGTCCAAATGAAACTTGTTACATCCGCTTCAAATATTATCAAGTAATGGGATTGTAACTATCTTTTTAAAGATCCAGTTGAATATGTGCCCAAAGAATTAGGTACATTATACTTACGAATCCGATGTGGAATGATTCTGGCCTCCAATTAGATATCATAAAATTGAAAATCCAAACAGTCGTACATTGAGTCGAGATGGGTCGGACCCTAACTCGAATGTAACTTCAAATCAGAAATTACCTGGACGAGGGTTTGAAATGAATGATCATGTCCTAAATAAAATCTAATAAAAAAATCGATAAATGAAAAAAATTAAATAAATAAAATTACTAGTATATTTCATGTTTCTTGAAAAAATGTGAGTAAATTTCAAACAATCTCTAAATCAACTTTTTGCTAGTAGCTTATTTAGATACCAATTAAAAAGTTCCGTATTGGCTTCTACTTTGTGTATTGAATCAGTTTATAATAGTGCGATTAGATACCACTTGCAAAGTATAGCAAAAATATTGTTCTCGTGAAAAGCAGAATCACTTCTACTTTTTATCCTAAATTTTTGTTTTTGACTTTTGAAATTGAACTAACTAGGGGCACTTTCATTTCCGGCATCCAAAATTACACACTTTGCTAGGGTTAGGAATTTGGTGTGTACGAGGTGTAAGTAAAAGCATGGAATTTGTAGAATATATCTTAGGGTTTTTAGACTTCAGGCTTCACTTTGTTCAAAACTTCAAATATCTTCTATTCCTAAAATCAGTGAGAGACGGTAGGGACTTTCTACACCGCCGCCGCTGCTTCTCATTCTTCTTCCTTCCCAGATCTGAACTCGATTCGCTGAAAAAAGAAGCTCAAGATCAGTTGAATCAAGATCCATGGGAAACAACAAATGGCTTCTTATGTGTAGATATATGGTTTTGGAATTTTATCTCACACAACTGTGTGTTCGATGATTCATTGATATGTGTTTATATATGATTACAAGGTGGAAGAGATAAGAATTACATAACTAGAAATCAAAAGAATAGCTATAGCTTACGACTAGGAGAACTGAACCTAATTAGTTGTAGAATAGGAATACTATTCTTGGTACAACAGAATAGAATTTACATAGATATGAACGTGGTACATATGACAATACATACGGTATGTCATCCTTTACATTGTACGTTTAATATTATGGATGTAAAAGTAGTGGATTTGTATGGGAATCTGGTGGTTGGAGAAGAATAACAACAGAATCTGAAATTCTTTTGGATTCAATTAATGAGCATAATGATATTTCCTCTCACAACAACTACTTTCTCCGTTCTTTAAATATAGGCTAGTTTTCTAAAATAGATGTTACAAAAAAATAAGTTGGTTTCTTAATTGGGAGGATACTAGGTTTCACTCTTACGGTTTTAACCTTCATAAAAACAAAAATTTACTTTTTTGTTTATTTTAGAATAAACCTATGATGTTTTGATTTGATTTCCAATAATGTGTTTCGGCTCAGTTTCTGAATTTAGCTAAGTTTTTTCTTGATCAATATCATTGCTCTGGTGGTTTCTTGATCAATTCAGTAGAATATGTCGATCTAATATTTGAATAGGTTAAGAATGGGTTGTTGTTAAATCTGTAACTCGAATGAGAATTTTATGCCCACAAGTTGTTTGAAGAAAGTCCCGAATGAGAATTTCATGTTAGATTGTTCCATTTTAGCTAAGACAATATTGGTGAACACTAGCGGAAATCTTGCTTGAAGAAATTCCCGAATGAGAACTTTGAAAAACGTCCCGAATGAGAATTTCATGTTAGATTGTTTCTATTTCATGAATTCATCTTATATTTGGATTGTGGAGGGTGTGCGTGATATGATGTTTCTAAGTTTGTTAGTGAATGACTGGTTATCTTACAACAAGTGTTGCTCAGGCAATAGTTGTTGTCTTAGATTGGAGTTCTTCACCTCAAGCAAGAAATTGAAATTCCCTTTTCTTACTTAAATTTTGCAAGTTCTTCTCCTTTTCTTTTCTTCTATAATCACATCTTTTAAGTTCTTATTACTTGTCTCTTTTAGTGTATGTTGGTCATTCTTTCATTTTATAATAGTTTCGGTTTGAAATCATTTTTTTGTTTTTTGTTGTTTTAGTTGTGCAGTAAGTAGAAATCTAGGTATAACAGACTCAGATACTGCAAGAGAAGCTTGATAAGGTAAACAAATAGTCTTATTCATTTGCATTTGGTTTTTGAAAGTCAATCATCGTGGTTTAAAGTATTTCAGCTAAAGCTATAAGTGTTATCTCATGAGTCTGTAATGTGCTTTTCTTGTAATCATTGCACTCAGTTAGAACTTGACACGTATATACTGCTTCCTTTTTTCATCTTTCTTTGGTAATCTTTTCTGCATCATTTTTTTTGCAATTTTACTTATTAATGTTAATAACAGTAAAGGCAATAAGGCCTGCCTTAGTATCCAGCAAAGCAAGACCATGGATCTACTTATACTGTTCGAAGTTGAAAATTCTAGATCTCCATAGCCCAAAATCTGCAATAATAGAATTGCATACTAAATTAGTATCGCCAATGAGAGCTTGCGGCAGAACTGAAGGGAAATCCAGATCTGATTGTTGGTAACTACAGTGATGGAAATCTTGTTGCATCTTTGCTTGCACACAAATTAGGAGTCACACAGTGTACAATTGCTCATGCTCTTGAGAAAACAAAATACCCTGATTCTGATATATACTGGAAAAAGTTCGACGAAAAGTATCATTTCTCATGCTAATTCATAGCTGATTTATATGCCATGAAACATACGGATTTTATCATCACTAGTACATTTCAGGAAATTGCTTGAAGGTATAAATATGGATTCACGATTACGTTCTAAATCTTAGCATTCTCCTATAGCTATATTCTAACAATTTATGTTCTGTGATTTCAGCAAGGACATTTCAGGAAATTGCTGGAAGGCATTGCATTTGCATCCTCATCTGCTTAAAAATAATAATGTGGGTGTTCAGTGCGCATATTCTCATCTGTGTATATCTCTGTTAATAAGTTATCACTATGAAAAGAGGACACTGATATTATCTATTTTGAGCAGGAATCAACAAGAATTTTTTCCTGTGGGGAGTATTTCAGTCTCTGGGAAAACGCTATTCTTCTTCTCAAGCTTCGGTAAGGAATCATCTCAAAAGTGTTAGCTCTGCTTTATGCAACTAGTAATAACATGTCGATTTTGTCTTTTGTATCTGCGATTTCACAATGTGAATTTGTATCTCGAAATGAGGTACTAATTGCTACTACTCCTGTAAACAGGTACGGCAAGTACTGGAAGCTTTACTGTCAGAAAGTTCCTTACAGGGTTATACCAGGAATCCACCAAGAATTGCTCCATTTGAATGTACTGTACAATGACTAGAGTTAAAACATTTATATTTGAGATGAGAATGTTACTCCATTTGAATGTACTGTACAATGATTAGATTGGAGTATTTATTGAAGAACCTTTTTCATTTGAGCTTTTTTGTTATTTGTAAAATATGTGATGGGTCAGGGATGAATCCCATAAGAGCCACCAGGTCGGTATGAAACTAAGTTCAAGGAATATAATACTGATAGAAACATACAGATACTTTCAAACTAGACTCAATTAGATTTTAATAGACAACATGATATGGATAAAAATGGTTGGCGAACTGTTAACGCTTAACTCCTTTTCCTTTTCCTGTACAGACGAATTGTAAAAACACTTGAGGCCTGATTGAAGTTCTGGATTTGACATGTTTACTTGGAAAGCTTTTCCACAGATTCCATAGAATACATCATCTTTTTTGCCTGTACGTATGTGCAGACATAATTATTCAAATATTTTCAATACGGGAGCTGATGCGTAACCTATAGCGCCATTCAAGTGATGGGTTCTGTGTATAGTTGACAGAGAATTACCTTACAACCCAAAGAAAAAAATCTGAAAGAATCATGCAAGCTCCTGGCACAAATTTCACATGTATTTGTAACTCTTTTACTAGGTCTTAATTGAGGGAATTCGTTGAGAAAAACTATTTCAGCACTGTTGATTACATAAGGTTGAACACCAGAAATGTCTATGTGCTTCTGAACTTCATTAACCCTTATAACGTTGTGGTAGTTAGACCTCCTTATTTGCAATTTGTGGAACAAAAATGTTAATAAGAGTTCAATCTTCGAAGTGAGTAAGAAACGAAAAAACTGAGAGAACTTACTTGAACAATGCGATGTTCTCTATGATGAATCAGACAGTAAGAACAAATTGATTTACCCATGCAATCCAAGAAGAAATATTTGCATTCCCTTTTAGACATTTCTTCCCCATGGACTCTACAAGGAATGAAATAGTCTGCTTCCAGTAATGGCCTTAACCATTGAGCACCAAAGCCATTGTTTTCTTCCATTGGGATAAGCGGAACGTCCTAATAAAAACACACAAACAGTAGGACTTGAGACAATAAAACATTCAAAATAAAGATAAGATGATTATAGGGTTTGGAACTGTTTTTTATCAACAAGGTAGTCCCTAGAGGAACCTAGACTGAAATAATAGAACTGAAGTTCCCAACATTACTTTTCTAGACCTGTATGATTCTTGGAATCAGAATAAAGATAGTTTTTCCCAAAATTAATAAAAATACTAGCTCTCCATTTATTCTGGACAATTCAGTTAAGGAGATATATGTCTCTCCGTTACAAAACATTCTCAAAGGTTAAATCACTACGGGAAAAACAGTAATCTACAACCCCAAAAATCAGTTGTCGTACATGTACGACAACGTTTCTCCATAGGTTGCATAGGGGGGGGGGGTTGTAGTAAGTCCTCAAATCTATACAACTCTTTAGA